>CM061142.1:679283302-679329310 GCA_030789695.1 Scilla litardierei
GGATGCCCATTCAAATTGCATGGTAATGAGGTGGGCGATGGCGGTGAGTGGAGTTTAACGGTCGTTGAAGGCAGGCACAACCATCAAGCTACTAATTATGTCGCAGGCCATTCCGACGACGGGATGTTGCAGGGAAAAGAGGTGGAAGCATTGTGAGACTTGGCAAATAGAAAGGTGCCGCCGTCAGCAATTTTGAAAGGCCTGAAGGAAACTAAATCCTTCAAGGAAACACCAATCAAATCAATTTATAATGCACGTACCCGATTACTAAGGGGGTAGAGTGTGGATATTGTAAACAAGTTGAAGGAGTTAGCATCACAATGTAGAATTGTGGGTGATGAGCTTGTGGTGCATGTGGATAATGTTGACGAGGAGCAGAAGGGAGATGAGGAGAAGGTGGATGAGGCTGAGGAGGTGACTGCATTGGCTGCTTATTGGCAGGATGATGAGGTGGATCGTAATGCGATGGAGCAGGCTGCTGAGAAGTTGGCTCTTAGTGGGCAGGAGCAGAATGCTGCGGAGGAGGATGAGATTAATGTAGCGGAGGAGAATTGATCGCGCCCCAGATACACACGCACCCGGGACAGGCGACTCGTAGTCTTACCGTAAGTGCACGGTGTAGCGGCGAGCGGGTATCGAACTCAGGGAGGAACAATGACAATGTCTCTTTCTGATCACCTAGCTATCAAAATAGTCGGGAATAGTTTGTGATATAATGGTCACAATCGTTCGATTATAGATGGAAATATCAATAAAATAAAACGTCTAGGGATAGGGAATCCCCACTACGGACCGTATCTCATCCTTGTGATTCTAAGGTTACATCATAGCTAGACTTGAATTTAAGTGAACTAGTTGCAACTAAATGTAGAACCAAGCTCATGCTCTCTCGCTATTGCTGGTCTATAGCGAACCTAGGATATGGCCCAATTCTTGCAAACCCTAACCTAGGCCACTAGCGTGAAAAACGACATCATCGTTCAATCGTATCTCGAGCCCACTCTCGTGCAAACTCGAGCTACGACCTAGGTTGAGATAGTTCCTACCCGTCCAATCTCTTGCAAACGGGTATTGGTATAGAATCACGATTGAAAACCCTAGCTTTGGTCCAATCTCTTGCAAACCAATTCTAGAGGAGCCCAATCATAAATCTAAATCGTATTTCTAGGGCTTCCTATCAATTGGGACCCAATCTCTTGCAAATCCCAATCGATATGAATCCTTAGCTATCCGTAATTAATCAATCCCAACCTAACCCTAATCAATTCTAGCAAGAATTTCACCAACTCATCACAATTTAGAAATAGGGTCTATAGGGTTCATCCTTACGCCATAAGACGATAGGACTACTCATTAATCATCATGCAATTCATAAGAAAATCAATAACAAAATCAACAAAATTCATTGCAATAGAGAAATTATCAACAAAAATAGGGGTTTTGATAAGAAGAGAGACAAACCAATGAGAATCCAATAGCATCCAACAAAAGTAGCCTTTTTAGTCTCTCCAAAAAGACTAAATCTAATGACCTAAAAAACTCTCAAAAAGGCTGCCAAAAAGTATCAAAAAGTCCTCGCAAACTAGGGCAAAAACTGGGTTTAAATACCCCTCAAAATCGCCCAAAAATTCGTGACCAAAACGCCCTTGCGCAGCCCAGAAATCGCACTTTTCGCAGCAGGCGGAACGGCTCACTAGGCCGAGTGAAAAATGTCACTCGGTCGAGTAACAAACCCTGTACATTTCCAGTAAGTCGGGGGATTTTCGGGGGTCTGTCTTTGGGAATGACTCGGCCGAGTGGATTTACTTACTCGACCGACGGGCATTTCATGCTCGGCCGAGTCGGAACCCTCAAAAGCCTGACGGATTCCAGTAAGTCGGCTCCTTGGATGGTGGATTTTCCTGTGCCACTCGAGCGAGGGGATTTCCATACTCGGCCGAACGGACTATCGCCCCTCGGCCGAGTGCACGCTGATTTCCTTATGTGGTGCGTGTCCGGTCTGGTCGGCCGAACGATCTTCTTGCATCGGCCGAGTGAGTGCTTCACTCGGCCGAGTGACATACTGTAGATGCCCAATCTTCATCATTTCGCCTCCTCGTCGCTCCTACGAAGTTCCTTCTGCTTCCACTCGTCTTCCATCGCCGAATAGCCCTCAAAAGAGCCTTGGGTGACACTCCGAAGTGGGTGCAAACCCTCTTGATCTCAAAATCAATCCGAATCGCTCCATATCTCCTGAAATACGACAAAAAACAAAAAATCGTGAAAAGCATCGCAATATTGTCGAATAATCGTGAAAAACACGATATGAGTGATCAAAGTGGCATGCAAACATGCAGAAAAAGGGTGTAAAATATGGAGTGATCAAAATCCCCCAAGCTTACCTCTTACTCGTCCTCGAGGAAGATGAGTAAAAAGCGAACCCGACGGGCAAAATAATGGAAAAGAAGGAAAATAAAAATAAAAATAGAATAGGAAGCGAAGAAGGGGGTGCTAGATCATTTTTCTCAGGACGTGGGTTTTGCTTACTCATATAGCATACATCGAATATAAAACACATGTCACAGACTTTTATCTCGATATCATAGTATAATGATGCATCCGAAATAGAAAACCCCAAAAATATCAAAATAGCCTGAAATACGAAATCATTCTAGGATTAACATCGTCTGAAGCATTTAAAGCGGTATGCATAGTCATAAATCACACACTTTTCAATTGAATGCTTTCCATAAGGAGTATAAGAGATATCACACAATATGGAATAGTAAGAATAGAAAAGTATGGTTTTCATGAAATGAATGCTAAGGGTCGATTTCTGGATTTCGTAAAACTTTAGCAATCTCGCTGAGTATAGAAGATTACTTAGCCTAGGTTGTCATGCACAGTCAGGTAGCCACTCTCTCACTCATCATTGGATCCTCTCCCCCAAGCTTATCCATAAGCGTGGTGGCATAAACAAATCAATATGTACATTCCACATTTCTTTTGAAGCTCCAAAAAAAGTAAAAATAAAAACAAAAGATGGAAGAAAAAGAGAAATAGTATGAGATGGGATCGTTATAAACTTCTTTTCTCTTTTCATTTTCTCAATTTTTCTCTTTTATTTATTTATTTATTTTTTTGATAAGCATATATACATAAGCGATCCCAAATCAAAAGAGAGAAGGATATACATGTATACATTTTTTTTCTTTTTCTTTTTGATTTTGGGGAATTGGAGCATGGGATATAATAGTGGGGAAATGCCGATAATAGACTTGCTAGGGGGTGTTCACCAATGAATTTCAAATAGAGAAATAATGCTCAAGATATGTGGAGAAAGAAATAAATGTACCGCTCGGTTCACTCTATAGGATGTGCACGACAACTTTCAGCAGAGTAATATAACCTACGCAGTTTAATCTCAAAAAGTAAACTAGTCCAGATATATCATCCTAGCAAACATTCAATCAACCTGAAGGTGAAGCGTACAATTCATGCAATAAGAAGTGATACGAGAAAGGAAAGTGGTACTCTAGAAATAAGCAATCAATGCGTGAAGCTTGGTGTGTTTTCTATGAAAAGCATACATATGAATCGTCAGACATCAGCTAATAACAGAATTTCATCCATATTCACACAGAAAAAGAGTGGGTTACTATTTCAAATGCAAAGCAGGACAAAGCATATGATATCTGAAACAAAAGCTATGACATGACAAAATAGCATGCACATAGAGATAAGCTAACACCATGTCATCATCATCACAGAAAAGTCATCTCTAGCAAAAGATGAAAGAAATAAAGATAAAAGAAAATAGAACTATATATACAATGCATCAAACAAAGAAAATAGGAAAACGTGATGCATGGTAGAAGAAAAACGAAAAAGTGGTGAAAATAAGTGCAAAAGCGGAAAAAAAAATGTGAGAAATCAAAAATAAAGGGTGGCAAAAAATAAAAAGTGTGAGAACTCACTCCCCCAAGCTGAAGTGCACAGTGTCCTCAATGTGCGAAGTGTAGCACACCGAGAGATGTGAAGTGGGTGGGGTGGGTGAGGATGCATGTATGATGAAAAAGAAAGAAAAAACAAAAAGAAAATCAGATGTGAATGAATGTGATGCATGCAAAGATCAATATGGTGCAGATATAAGTGTCTCCAAAAAGTCTCTCCCTCACTCCCAAAAAGGTATAAAAAGATATGATCAGAAAGGCACCAAAATAGTACGTGGAGGAGGGGGGCAAAAATCACCAGGCCCAAGAACAAATGGGCAGCAAAACGACAAAAAATATCAGTGGCAGCAAGAGTGTGCCTAAGCTGGTGGTGGCGCTGCACCAGCACCGTCCTGTGGCGGAGGTGGTGGTGGAGGTGGTGGGCATGGTAGGTGCTGGGAGGGTATGGGTGGTGGAGGCAGACGCGCCAGAATCTGATTCAGGCAAGCCTGAATATTGGGAAGGATGGTGACGCGGGTCTGCACGGTGCTAACCGTGGCAGAGAGAGCCCTAAAGTCTCCTCTAAGTCCACTAACAGCCCCCTCAAGAGCATGAATGCTCTGAACTAGAGTGTCTGGGGGTGGTGGAGCAGAGGGATGCACAGGTCTAACAGGTGAAGTGCGGGGCTGTCTCTGGCGAGCAGTGTAGAGGACGTGGCCAGCAGGAAAGTGTGGAAGGGGTGCTGTTCTCACTAGGTGATGCCCAGCCTCGGTGTGAGGCTGGGACGCAGGCTGGGACGAAGCAGAAGCAGCAGCGGCAGAAGTGGAAGTCAAAATAGGCGACGAAGCAGCAGGAGAGGTCAGTGACGCAGACGTGGGGACAGATGTCATGACGCTCTCGGTAAAGATAGGGGCGGTGGAGACCGAAAGGTCAACGATCGGGGAGGCAGTGTAGGGCACAAAAGATGGCTCCCCAGGAGTCGAGAATAGCAATCGGGAGAGGGTCTCCACGGCGGCAGTAAAGGAAGACTCGCCGCTCTCAAGAATGGTGGGTGGACGCTCGGGGCTCAGTGTGGTAATGGGCTCGACGGACATAGGCTTAGTGGTGGTGGTGGTGGTGGTGGTGGAAGACTCAGCTAAGGTGCTCCCGACACTAACAGACGTGTGGACAGAGGTGTTGGGAGGTGCAGACAGTGCAAGGGCAGGCTGAGGGATCACGGGGTCAACAGGTGGTGCAGGGGGTGCCTGTTCAGCATCCTCGGGCTCAATCACGTAGGCAGCGGGGATGAGGAGATCCATCGCTGGAATTCAGTCCCCGTGAGCCGGTCCAATGTGTGTCCGAGCTGGGCTTGGAAGAACCGTGTAGTCAGCGCTGAAGGGACCGTGCAACCACACCCAGTGCTGACGACCGTGGGGATAAAGCATCTTCATCCGGGCCATAACATCTATCGAAAGTGAAGTGGGACCGGGAGGTCGACGCAAGTCGTCAGGTAGGTCCACACCAGTCATAAGCGCCAAAATGGTGATCAAACCGCCGCAACAGATAGGTGAGCGAGCGCTCACCGAAATAATAATGCGGTCCAAAAACCAACTGGCAATGTCGATCTCGACAGCGGGGACCAAATCCTCACTACCCCTATCTAGAACCCTAGGGTGAGTCATCGCATAGAGCATGTAGAGCTCTGGCATAGACATGGTCCCGGGCTCGTACCTCGCGAGAAAAGTAGTCGCCATAAGGCGCTACGCAATGCGGAGGCAGGGGTGGAGGATAGCTGAGGCCTTGGCCCTACTAGGGTCAAAGGCAAGTGGGGATCCTGTGATCCGTGTCCAGAAGGCGTGTGTGTCGAACGACGGGGGTGGGATGTGCGTGGGAGCGTAGGCGCGGTCTGGGACAGGGACGGCAGGCCACTGGAAGAATGCTCTAAGCATGTCGAGAGTGATCTCGCACTCTCGATCCATCAATCTGAAGGAGCATCCTCCAGCGGTCCGGTCAATGGAACTGAGGACCTCTAGTGTCGGACGGATGTAAGTATCTGCCGACACCGCCAGAAAATCACGCCATCCCACGTTGTCGTACAACGTGAGAAGCCCCTTAAGTACCCCTATACGGTCTAGGTCGGCTAGGTGTACAAACCTAGAGGGTACTATCGAGCTATGGCAGATACGCTCGAATCTGGCGCGGTGTGCGTCATTTCGAAACATAATCCCCATCGGCCCGACGGCGGGAGCAGGTGGAGGGACAGGATCGGCAGGGATCAGCTGTGTAGGTGGTGGTGGGCTAGGTGGTGGGGATTCCTCCCTAGTGAAAGAGGGACCAGGATCATCGGTCCTCTTCCGATTCGAAGCGGCTCCCCGTGTACGTGGCCTAGTGCGCGGCGGCATGTGTTCCGCGAGACGTGTCCCAACCAAATAAGTAATGCGACGTGCTAAATGATGGAACGAGTATACTTGAACACGCCGCGAGAGTAAACAGTAGTGTGTGCGAAGAGACGCCTCCGCCGCGAAGCTCAAAGCGCGTCCAAAAACTCCCCAAATCAGCGAATAATATTCAATATATATGGGGGAGATATGGGATAATAAATAGATATGGAAATTAATTTGGATTTGGGGCTCACGGGCGTACAAATCAAGAGAAATGGGGGAAAATGGGGTTTTGGGGCAAAATGGGCGTGATCGGAGGCGGCGCCGGCGGTGGGGGTGGCCGGTCGTCGGCGGTCGGTGGCGTGTCGGTCGCCGGTGAGGGGGGTGGCGGCTCGGGTGTCGGCGTGGGCGAATCGGGCGAGGGGAAGTTGCAGCGGGCGAGGGAAGCAGGATCGACAGCGGGCGAAAAAAATTGGGATTTTTTTTAGTTTCGTAAACCGCGCCCGCTGCGATTCCGCTTATATAGGAATTGTTACGACTCGGCCGAGTGAGAGTGGCGTAAAAGAAAAAAGATTTCAAATTCTCCTCGCCACTTCGACTCGGCCGAGTGTCTTTGATTCACTCGGCCGAATGGAGGAACTCCACTCGGCCGAGTGACTCTTCCACTCAGCAATGTTTGAGCTAGGAGGGTATCTGTTTCATTCGGCCGAGTGATCTAAGCTACTCGACCGTGTGGAAATTAAGGCTAAAAGTTACAAAAAGTGACAGAGAGTTGATCTGCAGAAACTTCCCTATTTGGTGCTCCACTCGGCCGAGTGGAGTCTTTGGTCGGCCGAGTGGTATAAGCTACTTGGCCGAGTGAAGTGCTTTTTCTGCATCGGCTCTCCGTTTTCGCTCCAGTCTCTGTTTTTCTTCCTCCAGTCTATTTATTCCTCCTTCTAAGGCCTGAGCGCGTCCCTGGAGCGCTCTTCCTTGCCTCGGTCATCCTCCATATGAGTGATCTCCCTTTCTCCTTCTCCTGTCATGAAAATTAGGACCCGTTGTCACGATTTTCATGGACACTAGACTCTAAATACTAATAAAAGTCTAAACCAAAAATGAAAATCAAATAAAAATAATGTAAAGGCCGTCGGGTTGCCTCCCGACAAGCGCTCGTTTAAGGTCATGAGCTCGACCCCTTTAGATATTCGTTTAGCTTGTGATGTTGGGCGCATACGAGATACACCCATCAAATTTGCCAGGAATGCCACTTGGATTTGGGTCGTGATGGTCCGTGGTCTTCCTCGGTGCCCCCTCATCATGGGCAATGTTGGGGGATAAGTCCCCTAAGCTAGAGCTATTTCCTATCTTCTTCTTGGCTGGTGACACCGATCTTCTATTCGGTGGAGCTTTCTTTGGATTCTTGGCCATCGAGAGCTTGCAAAGCTCTCGTATCCTCGCGACATCAGCGTCGCCTTCATCATCGTCCGTGGAGCTATCTGGAGGGTCCTCCAACTTCTCTTCTTCACCCAAAGCTTGGCCTTCTTCGACGCCGTCGTCATGGAGAGCGCCAATAGAGTGGGGGATAGCTTCTTCCATCACCTCATCGAGGAGATCCACATAGTCCAACTCCTCGTGATAGGGCATATTCTTCATGGCTTTGGGTATGTGGAGCTCGACTTCGATGTTCCCGACATTCAAGGATAGAGTTCATTCCTGCACGTTGACGATAACACCGACGGTTGCGAGGAACGGGCGTCCAAGTATGTGCGAAGTGTTGCCCTCTTCCTTTATGTCCATGATGACAAAATCACAAGGTAAGCATATCCCTCCCGGAACTTGAAGTGGAATGTTCTCTGCGATCCCTACCGGCCTAGTAATCCGACCGTCCGCAAGTTGAATTCTCATGTCGGTCGGCTTCAAGTCGGTGCCCGTGTTCAATCTCCGGAACATGCTAAGGGGCATAAGGCTCACACTCGCACCCAAGTCGACTAAAGCTTTTTGCAACGAGACACCTCCAAGTGTGCAAGGGATGCAGAAACTCCCAGGATCCTTGAATTTCGCGGGCTCCTTCTCCTTCCGGGTTAACCAAGTTCCTTGTTCCGCAAACATGATTTTCTCCTTCCTTTTCTTTCCCGATATCAAGTCCTTCAAGAACTTCGCGTAAGACGGGATCTCCACTACTGCATCTAAGGAATATTGAGGCTTACTCCCCTCAAATATGCAAGGAACTTGGCGAGCCTTTTCTCTACCTTGGCTCTAGCTAGCCATTGTGGAAACGGCACCGGCGGTATATAGCGGCGATCATCAATTGGCTCCACCACTTTAGAATTTTCTTCTTCTAGCGGCTCCTTTTGGCTCTCTTCCTCAATCGTCAGCTCCTTTTCTTCCAAAATCTCTACCACGGGTTGCTTGTTTTGGGTCATAGCGGGAGTGGTATCCTTCTCGCCCCTTGTTGTAACCGCCACCACCGCATTGATGTGGCCGGTGTTGCCCCGTGGATTGGGCTCGGGTTGAGCTGGCAATTGTTGGGCGTTCTTGTTTAGCAATGCAAGTTGCTCTCCAAGTTGAGCGACGACGGTATTTAGTGAATCTTTTCCCGCAATCAACCTAGCATTCATCTTTCTCTGCTCCACCATGAATTCATCCACCCTAGCTTCGTGGTCCAATCGTGGTTGAGCTTGAGGTGGGTTGGGAGCTCTCCAACCTTGGTTGTAACCGGGCAGTCTATAAGGCCCTGCTTGTTGCCTAAGCGGGTAATTTTGTTGCGGTGGCCCCCTTGGTTGGTACTGAGGTTGTGGTGGTGGAGGTCGAGCTTGAGGAAGTTGTTATGGTGGGGGGTTCAAAGCACCATCATTGTTTGCATATGAAAAGCCCGGATGGTTTCTAGTGGCCGGGTTGGCCCAATATCCGGAGTTCCCCGCAACATATTGTACTTGTTCCAAGGCCCCCTCTCCATGTTCCCCTCCTACATACATGCCTTGAGATTGGTCTTGCCAATTGCTCATATTGCTTATCGGTGTAGATGTAGAGGGTGCTCCATGTGGCTCGGTGATATACTTCTCAAGCCTCTCCACGACCTTGTGGAGAGAGTCAAATTTGTTCGAAAGCTCCGCTACGGCCTTGGCCACATATATGCTAGTGGGCTTCAAGGAGGAAGAAGAATGACCTCGCTCATCGCCCCATTGTTGGTTATTAGAGGCCATCTCCTCTAATAAGGCCGTAGCTTCATCCGGGGTCTTTGATAGTATGGCTCCATTGGCGGTTGCGTCAATAATCTGCTTCATGCCCGGTTGGAGTCCATTGTAAAAATTGTGAACAAGCTCCCAATCTTCTATACGGTGATGGGGGCACTGATGCTGTAAATCCTTGAAGCGCTCCCATGCCTCATATAGGTTTTCCTGCGGTCCTTGATTAAAGGACATAAGATCACCCATATCTTCACCGTCTTGGATGACGGGTAGAATTTGTCAACGAAGGCGCTAGCCAACTCATCCCAAGTAGTGAATAGACCTTCCGCCTGCGTCCTCAACCAATATAAAGCTTTGTCCTTTAGTGTAAAGGGGAAGAGCCGCAGTCGGATTGCATCAACGGAAACGCCCGGCATTTGGAAGGTGGCGCATTTGGACAAGAAAAGCTGGATGTGTTAATGCAGATTCTCATGGGAGTTCCCATGAAACGGGTCGTGTTGCATCAATACTACCAAGCCTGTCTTTAGCTCAAAATTCTTGTCCGCCGCCAATTCCGGTATAACGATGGAAGAGGTGGTGGAGGAAGTCTTAGGCCGTAGCCTATCTCTGATGGATATAATCCTCGCCATGCGTGCCGCCAATTGTTCCGCCGTCTCCGGATTGGTCATAAAATTCCCCGCTATGTCAAGTCTCCTCTTCGCTCTAATCCTTCTCAATGCACGGTTGATCTCCGGATCAAATAGTATTTCCTTGGGGTTCGCCGTAGATCTCGTGTACATGCAAAGGAAAATAGAGATTCAATGGAATTGTTAGCATGATAGAAGGGTAAAAATAAAAAACGATAAAGTAAAAAAGAAATATCTAAGTAGGCAGAATCAAACACTATCGCCTACCCGGCAACGGCGCCTAAAACTTGATCGCGCCCCGGATGCACACATACCGGGGACAGGCGACTCGTAGTCCTACCGCAAGTGCACGGTGTATCGACGAGCGGGTATCGAACTCAGGGAGGAACAATGACAATGTCTCTTTCCGATCACCTAGCTATCAAAATAGTCGGGAATAGTTTGTGATATAATGGTCACAACCGTTCGATTATAGATGGAAATATCATAAAATAAAAACGTCTAGGGATAGAGAATCCCCACTACGGACCGTATCTCATCCTTGTGATTCTAAGGTTACATCATAGCTAGACTTGAATTTAAGTGAACTAGTCGCAACTAAATGTAGAACCAAGCTCACACTCTCGCACTATTACCGGTCTATAGTGAACCTAGGATAGGGCCCAATCTCTTGCAAACCCTAACCTAGGCCCCTAGCGTGAAGAACGACATCATCGTTCAATCGTATCTCGAGCCCACTCTCGTGCAAACTCGAGCTACGACCTATGTTGAGATAGTTCTTACCCGTCCAATCTCTTGCAAACGGGTATTGGTATAGAATCACGATTGAAAACCCTAGCTTTGGTCCAATCTCTTGCAAACCATTTCTAGAGGAGCCCAATCATAAATCTAAATCGTATTTCTAGGGCTTCCTATCAATTGGGACCGATCTCTTGCAAATACCAATCGATATGAATCCCTAGCTATTCGTAATTAATCAATCCCAACCTAACCCTAATCAATTCTAGCAAGAATTTCACCAACTCATCACAATTTAGAAATATGGTCTATAGGGTTCATCCCTATGCCCTAAGACGATAGGACTACTCACTAATCATCATGCAATTCATAAGAAAATCAATAACAAAATCAACAAAATTCATTGCAATAGAGAAATTATCAACAAAAATATGGGTTTTGATAAGAAGAGAGACAAACCAATGAGAATCCAATAGCATCCAACAAAAGTAGCCTTTTTAATCTCTCCAAAAAGACTAAATATAATGACCTAAAAAGCTCTCAAAAAGGCTGCCAAAAAGTTTTAAAAAGTCCTCCAAAACTAGGGCAAAGCCTGGGTTTAAATACCCCTCAAAATCGCCCAGAAATTCGTGACCAAAACGCCCCTGCGTAGCCCAGAAATCGCACTTTTCGCAGCAGGCGGAACGGCTCACTCGGTCGAGTGACAAATGACACTCGGCCGAGTGACAAACCCTGTACATTTCCAGTAAGTCGGGGATTTTCAGGGGTCTTTCTTCGGGAGTGACTCGGCCGAGTGGATTTACTCACTCGACCGATGTGCATTTCATGCTCGGCCAAGTCGGAACCCTCAAAAGCCTGACGGATTCCAGTAAGTCGGCTCCTTTGATGGTGAATTTTCCCGTGCCACTCGGGCGAGGGGATTTCCATACTCGGCTGAATGGACTATCGCCCCTCGGCCGAGTGCACGCTGATTTCCTTATGTGGTGCGTGTCTGGTCTGGTCGGCCGAGCGGTCTTCTTGCATCGGTCGAGTGAGTGCTTCACTCAGCCAAGTGACATGCTGTAGATGCACAATCTTCATCATTTCACCTCCTCGTCGCTCCTACGAAGTTCCTTCTTCTTCCACTCGTCTTCCATCGCCGAATAGCCCTCAAAAGAGCCTTGGGTGACACTCCGGAGTGGGTGAAAACCCTCTTGATCTCAAAATCACTCCGAATCGCTCCATATCTCCTGAAATACGACAAAAAACAAGAAATCGTGAAAAGCATCGCAATATTGTCGAATAATCGTGAAAAACGCGATATGAGCGATCAAAGTGGCATGCAAATATGCAGAAAAAGGGTGTAAAATATGGAGTGATCAAGAATGTGGAGCCGAGGGTGCATGATGTTTATGGGGAGGATGAGGCTGAGAATGCAGTGGCTACTGAGTTGACTGTAGATGATTATGTTATTGGGGAGTTGGTGGAGACGGAGGAGACGGTTGCCCTTAACGTGGAGGTGCAGAATGCTGAGGAGATACTGGTGGAGGATACTGCATCGGCTGAGACTGTGAAGCCGAAGGTGTATGAGGAGAAGGCGAATGAGGAGGAGGATGATAAGGAAGTGGCTACTGATTTGATTGCTGAGGAGCATACTGGAAAGTTGGTGGATACGGCAGGGACGGTGGAACGTAATGTGGATAACCAGACTGCTGAGATGGATGAGGGGGAGAATGCAGCTGGGGTGAATGAGGAGCCGAAGGTGGATGAGGCGACTGTGGAGGATGTGGAGGATGAGAAGATAGTGGATGCTGGGTTGATGCAAGCTGAGCTTACATTGGAGTCGGGGCGACGGTGGAGACGGGGGATCATAATGTGGATGCTCAGACTGCTGGGAGGGAGGAGGAGACGGCTGTGGCCACGTATTTTGATGAGCACGAGGAGATGGATGGCATGCTTAAACAAATTTCTCCACTGGTTGATGAGATTTCTGAGCATGTTTCGGATGAGACGGTGAAGCCTATAGTTAGGAGGAAGCCTGTTAAGGCTCCACGGTTGCATTCGATTGCGGAGCATAAGGCGACGGCGAAGGAGAAGCCTAAATTGAAGAGGAGGCCTGTGAAGGAAAGTAGTAGGCATCCGAAACTTCAAATAAAGAAGCCGAAACCTTCGTTTACCCGTGATGATTATGTTGATGATTTGCCTGCCAACTTCCTCATACCATATTATTTGGATTTTCCTCCCTGTCTACGATCCCTCATGGTGGGCTGCGTAGACGTGGATGCAGATGGTAACTGTGGGTACAGGGCTGTGGCAGTTCAATTGGGCTTGGATCAATCCGATTGGCTGCCTGTCAGAACTGAATTTCTCCGTGAGATGCGGACATACAGCGTCTTGTACAGGTGTGTTATGGGTGAGGCTACATATAATTTTAATTTGGAGGCAGTTGCCACACGGGATGCCTGGATGCAATTGACAGACATGGCACATGTCATTGCCTCATGCTACAACTGTGTAGTACATTTGCTTGCACCCACGCTGTGTGTGACATTTTTTCCATTGAGAAGTCCTCCAGTAAACCGAGCCTATAGACGCCACATAACGTTGGGTCATGTGAACGATAATCACTTTGTTTTCGTTAAACTTGACCCAACTGGTCCCGTCCCTCCGACTTCACTTGTGTGGATAAGAAAGCATGACGCTGTGGCCGATGGATGGCCGGCTGGTTATGAGAAGAGGATGCAGTCATTAAGAAGGTAGAAGGTACGAATATTGCTACCGCTGATGCTATTTAGTATCTGTAAGATAAAACGTTTGATCAATGTAATACGTTTTTTATACAAATTGACCACTTTGTAGGATGAAATTTTATCATGGCTTCCGAAATGTGCAAATATCATCATCGGTATAGATTGATGTTGTGTATCATACCAATTACACCGAGCGCAACACTGCAGTAATATTGCCCGTTTTGTGCTTTGAGTAATTATGTATTTACCTATAAAATTGCTCAACGCGCAGAACTGGCAATATTAGTGCCGGTTTTGTGCTTTGAGTATTTTTAATAACATCAACCTTTGTTCCAAATTGTTTTGCGATGAGAATGCATCATTGTTAGTATGTCAAATAGTCCAAGTGAGAATAGGGTTATTGTATCATATATGTTATTGTCTGAGAAACTTGCTTACCACAAACTCACATTGATAAGTTTTGCCCGTTGGGCGCCTTTACTAGCCAATTTGTTAGTGGTTACTACAATTGCTCACCATTCACCACGATCAGAACAAATAATTTTGACCGGTTATGCGCGGTGAGCAATTTTGTTAGTGCGAAAAAAAACTCCTACTTGCCCACTCAATAAAATTTGCAGATATCTCCACATTAATTGCTGCTCGCACCGTGAAAATTTTTAATGGTTAACAGAATTGCTCACAGCACACAACGGCGATATATTGGAACCTTTGGTCTACCTAAGAGAACCCTCGAGTCTGCAGAGCAGTGTTGGTGAATATACAGAGTAGTGATCATTAATATACAGCGGATTGCTACCAGCCAGATGTTCTGCTCAATAATGATTAATGCCTGCGTAAGTTTTGCGTGTTGGGATAAACTGATAGCCACTAAAAAAATAGCTCAACGTGCACAACGGGCAAAATTATGCCCTTTATGCTCGGTGACAATTCCGTTTAGAATACAAATCTCATCAACGTGCAAACCCTCAAATGAAGCAAGTCTGCGCATTTAGCAATTTTCTATGCCATAACATAATTGCTCAAAGCGCACAAAAAGGAAAGCCAGGTGTTCGCTTTTTGAGCATATAAAAGGTAGTTTATCAACAATTGTTAAACACGCACACACCTAGTAGACTTATGCCCGTTGTGCACATTGGCTAAAGTTGCGTCGATAGCGCATTTGCTCAACGCGCCCCGCACGGACTAATTTTGCCCGTTGTGCGCTTTGAGCATATTTGTTAGATGCTGTAATTTTTGTTCCAACGGTCAATCATTCACATTCCAATTTTCATCATACTAAAATTGTGATTTCGCACCATGCCAACAGTCAAACTTCACTGAGAAACTTTACCTAATTGTGATTAAGACTGATACTTATTCAATCTGAAGACATTTTATATTAAATCTGATACCTAGTCAATCTGATTCAGAAACTGCATGCAAACCTTTAGATTAACGCTGATACATATTCAAACGGTGACCTTTCCAAATGACCAACCAATTCTAATATACTGAAGTACATACAGATACAGATCCAAACTGATACATATGCCTTTACTCTTATAAACTGATACATATGATTGTCTTCGTAGATGTTTGCAATGCAGTGGCGCGTGATCTGCGTGCTTCCCCCTTCAACTTCTGCGAGTTCATCAGGCGCCCATCTTCGTTGCGTTTATTAACGTCGTTGCCGATTTTCTACCATCATCGGCTGGATATGAGTGTCACGTCATTGTAACCTGCAGTCAAGTATGTAGCCGTGTCAAACACAACTCCTGGAACGCCGATTCCCCTGTGGCGATGTACTACACGGGTAATGCGCTCCACATCTATGTTGCAGTTGCCGAATTTCTGCCATGATCTGCTCAAGATGATTGTCATACCAGATGTGTGCATTGACGTGGCACTTTGTCCTTTCTAGGAGACGCCGTGAATTGGAAATTTAGCAGACCGTTTCTCTTATTACCGTCATTGATGTCGTCGTTGTAACCTGAAGTCAGGACAAAAGACACCGATTGGAACTCCGTTACCGGAGACAATGTAAAACAACTCAGGGTTGCATAAGACGTTGTGTTTGGGAGTGTAAGAGATCAGAAAGGATAGGATGGAGTGTCTGTGCGTCGAAGATGATGTATAGTGAAACAATGAAGGGTTTGATGGAGGAGATGGATTGTATAAAGAGGAGATGAAGATGGATATGGAGTGTATAGCAAGACACGCAAAACAAATACATAGCCACGATTCATAATAGGAGGGAATAACAATCTTACATGGTATAACACCCATCAGCTTTCCTGAAACATGTGAGACAGCATAGCCAATATCACCCCAACAGAATATGGTATAATCATCGTACACATTTTTCATAGTGCGGTTTGGGACAAATTTTCTTAACAACGCAGTTGCAACACCCCCCAGCATTGTCGGGGATGCTTGATTATAAATGGACGATAGCCCTTCGTTGCATAAGTTTCCAACATGAACCATTTACCTTTACGTGAAAAGAGTACTGGATGAATGTTATCGTCCATATCTATATCAAGCATGCACGAACAGCTGAAGGACTTATTGTTTCCATACGGAGGTTGTGTGTGCAAATAAAGAATAAGATAATAGAAGAAAGTAGATGAAGTTGTGAGAAGATGAGTGCTCGTTGTTTGCCATTTATAGGGGAAATTGGACCAATCAAAATGAAGCGTATAAAAAGTCCGTGATCCTACAGTAATGCAATGGATCTCGAGAATCAACATTTTTACTTAACGCGCAAACCGCGTAATTCCAACGCGAAAATCACGTAATCCCAATTATTCTATCATGTGTATCAAAATAGATTAATTACTCTCCGTGCAAAACAATGAAACCCTACGGTTTTTTTCCTTGATCACATAATAGGAAAATTACTCCCAACAATACTACTCTCCACTAAGATTTTTTAGTACATTATTCGACGCGTACACCTGGCTAAATAATACAGACTCGAGTAACTATCATAATTGCTCACCGTGCAGAACGCATAGAAAACGGGAATTGCTCAATGTGCACAACGCAGAACGCATGGCAGCGAATTGTATTGATGAGACAGAAGTAGAGTTAATGTGTGGCTACATCGAAGACCCCGTCATGCTACAGAGGGGTTCTCGTAAATATACAAAAGACTGATCATGCATATACGGCGGATTGATATCAGACATATGGAGAGACCCTTAATTGCGATGGGAGAGAATTGATGTAGCTGGAGAGATTTGAAAGCGCTCAGGGAGACCTTTTGACCCGAAAAATGACACAAATGTCCTCAAAAGCAAGAGCAACTGTGACCCAGTGGAGAACTTTGTGGCAGTTCACCCTCACTGGGAAAAAAAAATGAGTGTGTGTGGTGAGCAATTCTGAGGTTTGAGTGGTTTTATGCTCTGAGCAATTCTGATTTTTGAGTGGTTGTGTGCGGTGAGCAATTCTGAGTTTGAGTGGTTCTGTGCGATGAGCAATTTTGAGTTTTGAGTGGATTTGTGAGCTGAGCTTATTCTGAGTTTGAGTGGTTGTGTGCGGTGAGCAATTCTGAGGTATGAGTGGTTTTGTAGCCGCTTACTTAATTGCTCAATGCTGAGACATAATTGCTCAAAGCAAAGAAAGAAAATCCTTATCATGAAGGTTGAAAGGGGGCGAGACGCCCCCGTATTCGATCTCTCCTAACTAACCCAGGGCGTTAGGGATGATTTGCCTCTAGACACTCCTCCCCTCTCAAGAGAAACCTCCCGTTGGCCAGATCGTTGGATAGGCCCTCGGTTGATACCGGACCTCTCCTTCCCGACGAATTCTTTCTCTTACAGGCGGATCTCCGATGAGTTATTCTTCTTACAAATGGAGCGGCCCGCCTTCCACTCCCCGACTTCCCTTGGACAACTTACGCCAGGGGACTTTGGGCGGACCGCTCCTCCCCACCAGCGCCTACTCCGTGACTACCTCCACCACCGCGGGAGGCGTCGCCGCCCGCTGGGTGACGGTCCAAATCACCGGTGAAGGCATCGCCATGCCAAATCACCCCACTGGGCACCACCGTTCCCAGACAACGGGTCCCTCCGCCATCCAACGGTCTGCCTTCCACTCATCGACCTCCCGTCGCACATCCTGAAGTGGAACGAAACCCCAACCCGCCATCCAACGGCCTGCCTTCCACTCCTCGACCTCCCGTCGCACATCCTGATGCAGTTTACAGTAAATTGGACCGAAACCCCAGCCCGCCATCCAACGGCCTACCTTCCACTTCTCAACCTCCCGTCGAACATCCTGATGCGATTTATAGTAAAGTGGAACGGCACCCCAGCCTGCCATCCAACGGCCTGCCTTCAACCAATGGCGTCTTTATCGACGTATTGTAAAGAACGTGAAAATGTCCCTCCAAGCAAGTTGTTAAATTCCGTCTATGAGAAAATTAACTTGTTTACATGCAAACTTTTAGATTATATCTGATACATATTCAATCTGAAGACATTTTAGATTAAATCGGCTACATATTCAATCGAATTCAGAAACTGCTTGAAAAATTTTAGATTAAATCTCATACATATTCCAATTGCTGACATTTTCAAAATGACCCAGCCATTCAAATATATTGATGTACATATTGTATCACTGATACAGAACAAAACAAATTCATTAGCCTATGCTTTTTACAAACTGAAACATATGATTGTCTTCGTAAGATGTTTGCAATGAAGGGGCTCTTTCCGGGATAAATTGTCGACGTGATCTGCGTGCTACGGCCAGGTACAACGACGCCTGCAATGACGACACTCCTATCCTGCCTACGGTTGCCGAAAGTCGGCAACGACGTTAATTAACGCAACGAATCGACCATCTTCGTTGCGTTTATGGATGTGTTTGCCAACTTTCTGCCACCGTAGCCCGGATAGGAGTGTCGTCATTGCAGGCGTCCTTGTACCCGGCTGTCAAGTATGACACCGGTTCGAAGACACCGAAAAGAACTCCGATTCCCAAGAGGCAGTGAACACCAACACATGGTTGCGTTATAAATAGAATGAGATTTTCATCTTCGAGATCGGAAATGACAGGAGGAGGTGTTTGTGTGTCTTAGACGATGTATAGTACAAAGATAAAGGGGTTGGAGGAGGAGATAGAGTGTAAAGAGGAGATGGCCGTTCCATGTGCATGCTTGATTATAAATGGACGATAGCCCTTCGGTGCGTTTATTACCGTTGTTGCAGTTTCCAACATTAACCATTTATTTTTACGTGAAAAAAGTACTGGTTGAATTCTATCGTCCATTTCTACCTCATGCATCATGCTCGAACATAAGAAGACCTTATTTTTTCCAGACGAAGGTTGTGTGGGCAAATAAAGAAGAAGATTAGAAGAAAGTAGAGGAAGTTGTGAGAAGATGAGGGCTCCTTGTCCGCCATTTATAGGGGAATTGGACCAATCAAAATGAAGAGTATAATAAGGAAACAAAATAGGTTAATTACTCTCCACGCAAAACAAGGAAACTCAACGGTTTTTCTCCTTGATCAACAATGATGCCAATTGGAAAATTACTCCCAACAATACTAATCTCCACTAATCCTTTTTAATACATTTTATTTGACATGCACACCGTGCTAAATAATACAAAAGCGAGTAACAAACTAACAATCATAATTGCTCACCGCGCAAAACGCATGGAAAATCGGAATTGCTCAAGGCGCACAACGCACAACGCATGGCAGCGAATTGTATTGGTTTATGAGGATGCGACAGAAGTAGAGTTAATGTGTGGCTACATCGAAGACCCCGTCATGCTACAGGAGGGGTTCTCGTGAATATACAAAAGACTGCTCGTCAATCTATAGCTGATTGATACCAGACATATAATTTTCCCAAGAATGTTTGACCGGTGGGAAGTGAGCAGGAAAAATTTATAGCCGCTTACATAATTGCACAACGCTCAAAACCAATAAATTTATGTCCGTTGTGTGCGGTGAGCAAATTTTTAATGGTTTAAATAATTACTCATAGCGAACAACAAGCAACGCCAGGTGTACACGCTTTTAGCTGTTGTGCGCGTTGAGCAAATTTTTAATGGTTAACATAATTGTGCAAAGCGCAGAACAAGCAAAGCCAGGTGTTCGCTTTGATCATCTAAGGTATTTTATAGACAATTTTTTAACATGCACAACCAGCAGAGTTATGCCCGTTGAGCGCGTTAAGCTAAAGTTGCATCGATGACAAATTTGCTCAACGCCCCCACGGGAATAAATTTGCCCGTTTTGCGCTTTGAGCATATTTATGAGATACTATAATTTTAATTCCACTGCGCGCCACTGCAGTGAATCAATCACATTCTAAATTTCATCATACTTAATCTGAATCCCAATCAAGCCTACATGCAAACTTTTAGATTTAAGTCTTATTATACTTGTTCAATCTGAAAACATTGTAGATTAAACCGGATACTTATTCACTCTAATTCAGAAACTACATGCAAAATTTTATATTAAATCTGATACCTTTTCAATCTAAAGACATATTCAATCGAATTCAGAAACTGCTTGCAAAATTTTAGATTAAATCTCATACATATTCCAATTGATGACATTTTGAAAATTACCCAGCCATTCAAATATATTGATGTACATACTGATATAGATCCAAACAGATTGATTAGCCTATGCTCTTACAAACTGATACATATGATTAAGCCTGGATGGCGGCCCTTGGTCACATAGGTTGGCGGTGCATGGCTACCGTCCCTCTGAGGCACAAGCACTCCCTCCTGGTGTTTTCGATCTCTTGGCTCGCATCCAAATTGAAGAAGAAAATGAAGAAGAATCGTGTGGGAATATGGAATATGGTGAAATTCCTGTAACTATTGATCCAGAGGTCATAGAATGCTTCGTTGGATGCGAGCCCTTGCGCCACCCTTTGTTCCAGGTTCAAAAATCCATTTTTTTAACTTATTGAAGTTAGACTTCAATAAGTTAAAAAAAAGATGGATTTTTGAACCTGGAACAACGGGGGGCGCAAGGGCTCGCATCCAACGAAGCATTCGATGACCTCTGGATCAATAGTTACAGGAATTTCGATACTTCCTGGGCCCGAGGACGTTGTTCGCGCTACAATCTTGAAGGGTATTCCGAAGGAGCGGAGAAAGTTCGATGATCTTAGGAAGGATGAGATGATACTCGCTCACTAAAAGCAAAAAAATGAACTGTGATCGTTACCTTTCAAAAAAAACAAGGACGCACAGATCAATCGATTGCATAACTGCAAGCAAACTCGATCGGACAGATGTAGATGGATCTAGGGTTAGGGTTTAGTTCAGAATTTGGGCGAAGCAAGGGAGATGAAAAAAATTAGTCATCAGTTAAAAGCTTGGGGGAGGCGACCATAACCATCTATAACCATCTAGTTACCTCGGGCGACCATCTTCGTTGTGTTTATTAACGTCGTTGCCGACTGTCGGCTACCATGAAGCATGATAGAAGTGTCTTCATTGCACGCGTCGTTGTAACCGGTTGCCAAGTATGTATCATACTTGACACAATGTGCTGGTGATGTCCCCCTGACCAGTACTTCTTGGGCGGCTAACCAGGGTGCCGTGTGTCGGGGACGTGCATGGTGGAAGGTGAAATCCTCACATCTGGAAACCTTTTTTCGGGCATGGCTGATTATAAATGGATGAACAGCTGAATGAATGCTATCGTCCATATCTATATCAAGCATGCACGAACAGCTGAAGGACTTACTGTTTCCATACGGAGGTTGAGTGGGCAAATAAAGATGAAGATGATGGAAGAAAGTAGATGAAGTTGTGAGAAGATGGGTGCTCGTTGTCTGCCATTTATAGGGGAACTAGAAATAACCCGTGCACAAAGTGCACGGTGCGGAAAAAACCTGTGCACAACCCGGACAATCCTGGGTGGTTGTGCGCAGTGAGAAATTCTGAGTTTTGGGTGGTTGTGCGCGGTGAGCAATTCTGAGCTTGTTTTGTGGGTGGGAGCGGCAAACACATAAATAAGAGGAAAGTGGGGGTTAATTTTTTGGGGTTTGTCCCAGTCAACTTGTAACTGGGACAAACCCCACCCCCTAGGACAATCCTAGGTGGCTTGCTCTCTTGGAGCAATCGAATAGATTGGAGCAATCGAAATGAAGCGTATAATAAGTCCTTGATCTTACAGTAATACAATGGATCTTGGGAATCAACAATTATTTACTCAACGCGCAAACCGCGTAATACCAACGCAAAAATCATGTAATCCCAATTATTTTAGCATCTGGATCAAAATAGGTTAATTACTCTCCGCGCAAAACAAGGAAACTCAACGATTTTTCGCCTTGATCAACATTGATGCTAATAGGAAAATTACCCCCAACAATACTACTCTCCACTAAGATTTTTTAATACATTTTATTCGACATGCACCCCGGGCTAAATAATACAGAAGAGAGTAACTATTATAATTGATCACCGCGCAAAACGCATGGAAAACGGGAATTGCTCAATGCGCACAACGCACAACGCTCAATAAGGAGGAGACTGCAGTAGAGTTTTACTGTGTGGCTACCTCGAAGACCCCGTCAAGCAACATAGGGGTGCTCGTGAATATGCAAAATACTGCTCGTGAATCTACAGCTGATTGATACCAGACATATGATTTTCCCAAGAATGTTTGACCGGTGGCAAGTGAGCTGGAAAAATTTATAGCCACTTACATAATTGCTCAACGCTCAAAACCAATAAATTTATGGCCATTGTGCGCGGTGAGCAAATTTTTAATAGTTTAAATAATTGCTCAAAGAGCACAACAAGTAACGACAGGTGTTCACTTTGAGCCGTTGTGCGCGTTGAGCAAATTTTTAATGGTTAACATAATTGCACAAAGCACACAACATGCAGAATTATGCCCGTTGTGTGCGTTAAGCTAAAGTTGCGTTGATGACAAATTTGCTCAACGCCCCCACGGGAATAAATTTGCCCTTTTTGCGCTTTGAGCATATTTGTGAGATACTATAATTTTAATTCCACTGCGCACTAGCGCAGTGAATCAATCTCATTCCAAATTTCAGCATACTTAAACGTGTACAACATGCAGAATTATACCCGTTGTGCGTGTTAAGCTAAAGTTGCGTCGATGACAAATTTGCTCAACGCCCCACGGGAATAAATTTGCTCGTTTTGCGCTTTGAGCATATTTGTGAGATGCTATAATTTTAATTCCACTGCGCACCAGCGCAGTGAATCAATCACATTCTAAATTTCAGCATACTTAAACGCGCACAACCAGCAGAATTATGCCCGTTGTGCGCGTTAAGCTAAAGTTGCATCGATGACAAATTTGCTCAACGCCCCCACGGGAATAAATTTGACCGTTTTATGCTTTGATCATATTTGTAAGCTGCTATAATTTTAATTCCACTGTGAACCAGCGCAGTGAATCAATCACATTCCAAATTTCATCATACTTAAACGCACACAACCAGCAAAATTATGCCGGTTATGCGCGTTTAGCTAAAGTTGCGTCGATGAAAAATTTGCTCAACGCCCCCACGGGAATAAATTTGCCCATTTTGCGCTTTGAGCATATTTGTGAGATGCAATAATTTTAATTCCACTACGCGCCACCACAATGAATCAATCACATTTCAAATTTCATCATACTTAATCTGAATCCCAATCAAGCCTACATGCAAACTTTTAGATTTAAGTCTTATTATACTTGTTCATTCTGAAAACATTGTAGATTAAACCGGATACTTATTCACTCTGATTCAGAAACTATATGCAAACTTTTATATAAATTTGATACCTTTTTAATCTGAAGACATATTCAATCGAATTCAGAAACTACTTGCAAAATTTTAGATTAAATCTCATACATATTCAAATTGATGACATTTTGAAAATGACCTAGCAATTCAAATATATTGATGTACATACTGATACAGATCCAAACAGATTGATTAGCATATGCTCTTACAAACTGAAACATATGATTGTCTTCGTAAGATGTTTGTAATGAAGGGGCTCTTTACGGGATAAATTGTCGGTGTGATCTGCGTGCTTCCCCGTCAACTTCCGTGAGTTCATCAGGCGACAATCTTTGTTCCGTTTATTACCGTCGTTGCTAATTTTCTGCCATCATCGGCTGGATATGAGTGTCATCATAGCAGGCATCGTTGTAACCTGCAGTCAGGTATGTAGCCATTTCAAAGACACCGAGAGGAACTCCGATTCACATGAGGCGTCGAACAACACAAAATGGTTGCATAAAAAATAGAATGAGCTTTTTATCTTCGCGATCGGAAAGGACAGGAGGGAGTGTTTGTGTGTCATAGACGAGGTATAGTGAAATTATGAAGGGTTTGATGGTTTGTATGGAGTCTATAAAGAGGAGATGGATATGGAGTGTATAGTCAAGGAGTGGAAGGCGAAATGCTCACATATGGAAGGCATTCATTGGGCATGCTTGATTATAAATGGACGATAGCCCTTCGTTGCGTTTATTACCCCCATTGCATAAGTTTCCAGCATCAACCATTTAGCTTTACGTGAAAAGAGAACTGGTTGAATTCCATCGTCCATTTCTATCGCAAGCATCAGGCATTAGGGCTCGCTGTAGGATAACGGAGTATACTCATCAATTTGAATGGTCAATTTCACACTAAATGGACCGTGAATGCCCTGGAGAAGCGTATGAAATCGGAGGACTACAAGCTGATGTCGTCGCCTCCCAAATATGCTCCTCTCCCTGGTCTGCGAAGAGAAGAATGGCCTCCCTGGCCTTTACACCCTGGATGGCTGCCCTGGGTCACATAGGTTGGCCGTGCATGGCTACCGTCCCTCTGAGGCACAAGCACTCCCTCATGTTCTTTTTGATCTCTTGGCTCGCAGCCAAAATTGAAAATCTGCAGGAGGAACGGGACAATTATGATCTGCTTCATCCACAGTCAGATTTGGCCAATTTGGCTGCGAGCCAAGAGATCGAAAAGAACAGGAGGGAGTGCTTGTGACTAAGAGAGACGGTAGCCATGCACCGCCAACCTAATTGACCCAGAGCAGCCAACCAGGGCGCAAAGACCTGGGGGCCATTCTTCTCTTCGCAGACCAGGGAGAGGAGCATATTTGGGAGGCGACAGTATCAGCTTGTAGTCCTCCGATTTCATACGCTTCTACAGGGCATTCACAGCATTCACGGTCTATTTATAGTGAAATAAACCATTCAAATTGATGAGTATTAAGTCCGTTATCCTACAGTAATGCTAGGGATCTCGGGAATGAACATCTTATTTACTCAACGTGTAATCCCACCGAGAAAAATGCGTAGTCCCAAGTATTTTAGGCTCAGCTGAAAAAGAGGCAAATTACTCTCCGCACACGACAAGGAAACTGAACCGTTTTGCGCCTTGAGCAAAATTTATGCTATTACGAAAATTACTCTCCATCAAAAACTCGTAAAATTCTTTATTTTCCAGCGCAACAAAAACAATCAAATTTTTTTCGTTGTGCGTGCGGATTAATTGGTTCCACTATAAGCCCTTGTGTATACTGTGGAGTCCTCAGATGTGAGACCGTGTGTGTATAACGGATGGATATTGATTCACACTAGGACTTTTAACCACCGCGCACGACGCGCACAACGGCTAATTGATTTCAGCCCTTCGTTGCGTTTATTATCGTCATAGCGTTAGTTTCCAACATCAACCATTTACTTTACGTGAAAAGACTACTGGATGAATGTGATTGTCCATATCTTTATCAAGCATGCACGAACAGCAGAAGAACTTATTGTTTCCAGATGGTGGTTGTGTCCGCAAATTAAGAAGAAAATTTATAGAGGGAATAGAGGAAGTTATGAGAAGATGAGGGCTCGTTGTAAGCCACTTAGGAATTTGACCAATAAAAATGAAGAGTATACTAAGTCCGTGATCCTACAGTAATGCAATGGATCTCGGGAATCAACAATTATTTACTCAACACGCACACCGCGTAACACCAACGCGAAAATCGTGTAATCCCAATTATTCTATCATGTGTATCAAAATAGGTTAATTATTCTCTACTCAAAACAAGGAAACTCAACGGTTTTACGCCTTGATCAACATTGATGCCAATTGGAAAATTACTCCCAACACTACTAATCTCCACTTATATTTTTTCATACATTTTATTCGACGCGCACACCGTGCTAAATAATACAGAAGCGAGTAACAATCTTAATTGCTCACCATGCAAAACGCATGGAAAACCGAAATTGCTCAAGGCGCACAACGCATGGCAGCAAATTGTATTGGTTTAGAGGATGAGACGGCAGTAGAGTTCTACACTTCTACTGTGTGGCTACATCGAAGACCCCGTCAAGCAACAGAGGGGTGCTCGTGAATATACAAAATACTGCTCATGAATCTACAGCTGATTGATACCAGACATATGATTTTCCCAAGAATGTTTGACCGTTGTGAAGCGAGTTGGAAAAATTTATAGCCGCTTACATAATTGCTCAACGCTCAGTACCAACAAATTTATGGCCGTTGTGCGCGTTGAGCAAATTTTTAATGGTTAACATAATTGCGCACAACGCACAACAAGCACAGCCAGATCCAGGTGTTCGCTTTGAGCATCTAAGGTATTTTATGAACAATTGTTTAATGCACACAACTAGCAGAATTCTAGCCGTTGTGCGCGTTAAGCTGATGTTGCATCGATGACAAATTTTCTCAATGCAACCACGGGAATAAATTTGCCCATTTTGTGCTTTGAGCATATTTGTGAGATGATATAATTTTAATTCCAAATTTCATCATACTTAATCTGAATCCCAATCAAGCCTACATGCAAACTTTTAGATTTAAGTCTTATACTTGTTCAATCTGCAAACATTGTAGATTAAATCGGATACTTATTCACTCTGACTCAGAAACTACATGCAAACTTTTAGATTAAATCTGATACTTATTCAATCTGAAGACATATTCAATCGAATTCAGAAACTGCTTGCAAAATTTTAGATTAAATCTCATACATATTCAAATTGATGACATTTTCAAATGACCCAGCCATTCAAATATATTGATGTACATACTGATACAGATCTAAACTGATTCATTAGCCTATGCTCTTAAAAAGTGATACATATGATTGTCTACGTAGATGTTTGCAATGAAGGGCTCGCTGTAGGATAACGGACTTATACTCATCAATTTGAATGGTCAATTTCACTATAAATGGACCCTGAATGCCCTCAAAAATTTCGCTTTGTGTATGAGATTACCCTCAAAAATTACTCACAGTGCAACATGTGTATATTCTGTATATTCACGAGCACAACAACTGTAGACTCACGGGTTCTTTCCATGACTCACAGTAACTCAACTGTAGTCTCATCCGCATCCATGGGCAGTCCAATTCGTCTATAATAAATGGCTTCTCATTCTAAAATGTTAGAAACGGCTAATTGATTGCAGCATTCAAAACCTCTCAATAAATACGCAAATAAAGCCTCGCTTTAATACGTAGCATTCAAAGCCTATTTTAACACTCGTTTAATATTTGACCGTTTGAATTCATAACAGCTATTTTTTAAACTCTATTTATATCCCTCTTCATTCCCCAAGAAAATACATGGAAAAATTGCTTCCTCCAAAAATTCTTCTTTGCTTCATCCCGTTCTCCTGGGTAGCTGTACTGTGCAAAATCCAAAGTCTCTGGCCAAGTGTGGACGCGGCCAGGGGCTGCTGTGTTAACCTTCGGGAGCAACCAGCAACAGCGATTACCACCGAGGTCGCGCCGTAATTGATTTCAATGCAGTGGTCATCCCCACGCCATAGCGCTTTCAATTACATCTGCTAAGTATTCTGTTTCTCTGATCTTCCTCGTATAGCCACGGTATTCTACGTATTTTTCTTACAATATGTTTGTTTCTCAGTTTAACGGGACAAATTCTAACCATTGCTTCGTTCTGCTTGATGTAGATATAGACCATGGTAAATGGAAGATAAATTGAAAGTTACTCCTGCTATTTCAATGTTTCCTTCATGATGTATATGCCTGTAAAGAGAATGGGATGGCGGTAGAAAATGACTCCAATGAAATCAGGCTAACTACGCAACCAAAATGCACCTTCAAATCTTCCCAGAAGATCTCAGCGGTCAGCGGACCTTCTAGGATACATTAGCATTTGCAACCAAAAATGCACCTTCAAATCTTCCCAGAAGATCTCAGCGGTCAGCGGACCTTCTAGGATACATTAGCATTTGCAACCAAAATGCACCTTCAAAGATTCCCAGAAGATCCCAGCGGTCAGCGGACCTTCTAGGATACATTAGCATTTTCTTCCTTTCTTGCGTCTGAAAGTATGGATTTTCAAGGTTTTCCATTTGGTAAGTATATACACTTAAATACACTGTAGGTGAAATTCTTATTCAATTGGGTGGAAAATGATGTAGAAATTTGGTGATTTTACATGCATGCAGATACTGTTGAGATTGCTGGAGAAGGTACAAAAATCCAAGGAAATGCATTAAATCTTTGAATCAAAGTCGAATTAGTTGTATGAATTGTTTAATACAGGATGAAATGGATTTTATAAATTAATTTACTACCGCGCAAATTTTTAAGAGAAGAGACGAGCTGTTTGTGTGGATAAAGACCGTCAGCCATGTGATTGTTACCATGTCAACGACGAGTTTGGGTAAAACTTCCAATAGGATTCCTGCTGTTTACTTTGCATGTGAAAGAAGCGGGGTTTACAGGGGACACCGAAAGGAAAAAAAGACCGACATGCCAGTTAAAACCAAGAAGTGTCAATGTCTGTTCTTATTGCGTGGTAATATGGTGGGCGTCGGCGTTGGTGGTGAGGAGTGGAGGTTAACAGTCGTTGAGGGCAGGCACAACCATCAAGCTGATAATTATGTAGAGGGCCATTCCAATGAAGGGCAGTTGCAGGGAATGGAGACGGAATCATTGAGAGATTTGGCAAATAGCACACTGAGGCCGGCTGAAATTTTGAAAGTCCTGTAGGAAAATCCAACCTTCCATGCAAATCAATTTATAATGCACGTCACCGATTAAAAAGGGACAACAAGAATGTTGATATTTAAAAAAATTCCGTATAAAATTGATGTTGATGATTATGTTAGGTTTTGTGCAAAATAATCACTTTGTTTAGTATTGATGACATTGTGTTGTAAGAAATTAAAAGATATGTTACCCATATTGCTACCATTGATGACAATATTGTAAATTCTAACTTTCTACACACCTGAAATATGATTTTTTTTATCTTATTGACCACTTGGAAGCATGAATTTTTATCATGTCTGCCGACATTGGCACATATATATCATCTGTATGGCATGATGATGTTTATCAAACAAATTACCCATCGTGCGCACCACACGCACATAGGGGCGTAATTTTGCAAAGCGTTCGCGCGGATTGATATTGACTCACACGAGGACTTTCAACCCCCGCGCATGACGTGCACAACGGGGTGAAATTGGCCCATCGTGCGTGCGGATGGAAATTGCTACACACTTTGCGTTTTAACCCTCGTGCACGACGGGGTGTAATTTTGCCCGTCGTGCGCGCTAATGGAAATTGCTTCACACTAAGCGTTTTAGCCCACGCGCACAACGGGGGCATTGTGCCCGTCGTGCGAGCGGATGGAAATTGCTTCACACTCGGCATTTTAACCCCCGCGCACGACGGGGTGTAATTTTTCCCGTCGTGCGCACGGATGGAAATTGCTCCACACTTGTGCATTTTAAGCCCCGCGCACGACGCGCACGACTGGGTAATTTTGCCCATCGTGCACGCTGATGAAAATTTCTTCACACTAGGCGTTATAACCCACGCGCACGACGGGGGTGATTTTGCCCGTCGTGCGCACGTCTGGAAATTGCTTCACACTAGCCGTTTTAACCCCCATGCACGATGGGGTAATTTTGCCTGTCGTGCGCGTGGATGGAAATTGCTCCACACTTGTGTGTTTTAAGCCCCGCGCACGACGCACACGACTGGGGTAATTTTGCCCGTCGTGCGCGCTGATGGAAATTGCTTCCACACTAAGCGTTTTAACCCACGCGCACGACAGTGGTAATTTTGCCCGTCGTACGCGCGGATGGAAATTGCTCCACACTTGTGCGTTTTAAGCCCCGCGCACGACGCGCACGACTGAGGTAATTTTGCCCATCGTGTGCGCTGATGGAAATTGCTTCCACACTAGGCGTTTTAACCCACGCGCACGACGGGGGTAATTTTGCCCGTCGTGCGCGCGGATGGAAATTGCTTCACACTAGGTGTTTTAACCCACGTGCATGACGGTGGTAATTTTGCCCGTCGTGTGTGCGTATGGAAATTGCTTCACACTTTGCGTTTTAACCTCCGCGCACGACGCGCACGACTGGGGTAATTTTGTTCGTCGTGCGCACGGATGGAAATTGATTCACAGTAGGTGTTTAACCCCCACGCACGACGGGGGGTAATTTTGCCTATCATGCGCGCGAATGGAAATTGCTCCACACTTGTGCGTTTTAAGCCCCGCGCACGACGTGCACGACTGGGGTAATTTTTCCCATCGTGTGCGCTGATGGAAATTGCTTCCACACTAGGCATTTTAACCCACGCGCACGACGGGGGTAATTTTGCCCGTCGTGCGTGCGGATGGAAATTTCCTCACACTAGGCGTTTTAACCCACGCGCACGACGGGGGTAATTTTTCCCGTCATGCGCGCGGTTGGAAATTGCTTCACACTTTGCATTTTAACCCCCGCGCACGATACGCACGACTGGGGTAATTTTGCCCGTCGTGCGCGCGGATGGAAATTGATTCACAGTAGGCGTTTAACCCCCTCGCACGATGGGGGTAATTTTGCCCGTCATGCACGCGGATGGAAATTACTCCACACTTGTGCATTTTAACCCCCGCGCACGACGCGCGCGACGGGGGTAATTTTGCCCGTCGTGCACGCGTATGGAAATTGCTTCACACTTTGCGTTTTAACCCCCACGCACGACGTGCACGACTGGGGTAATTTTGCCCGTCATGCGCGCGGATGGAAATTGATTCACAGTAGGCGTTTTAACCCCCACGCACGATGGGGGAGAATTTTGCCTGTCATGCGCACGGATGGAAATTGCTCCACACTTGTACGTTGTAAGCCCCGCGCACGACTGGGGTAATTTTTCCCATCGTACGCACTGATGGAAATTGCTTCCACACTAGGAGTTTTAACCCACGCGCACGAAGGGGGTAATTTTGCCCGTCGTGTGCGCGGATGGAAATTGCTTCACACTAGGCGTTTTAACCCACGCGCACGACGGGGTAATTTTGCCCGTCGTGCACGCGTATGGAAATTACTTCACACTTTGTGTTTAACCCCCGCGCACGACGCGCACGACTGGGGTATTTACCCGTCGTGCACGCGGATGGAAATTGATTCACAGTAGGCGTTTTAACCCCCGCGCACGACGGGGGTAATTTTGCCTGTCGTGCGCGCAGATGGAAATTGCTCCACACTTGTGCGTTTTAAGCCCCGCGCACGACGCGCATGACTGGGGTAATTTTGCCCATCGTGTGCGCTTATGGAAATTGCTTCCACACTAGGCGTTTTAACCCACGCGCACGACGGGGGTAATTTTGCCCGTCGTGCGCGCGGATGAAAATTGCTTCACACTAGGCATTTTAACCCACGCGCACGACGGGGGTAATTTTGCCCGTCATGCGCGCGTCTGTAATTTGCTTCACACTTTGTGTTTTAACCCCCACGCACGATGCGCATGACTGGGGTAATTTTGCCCGTCATGCGCGCGGATGGAAATTGATTCACAGTAGGCGTTTTAACCCCCGCGCACGACGGGGGGTAATTTTGCCCATCATGCGCGCGGATGGAAATTACTCCACACTTGTGCATTTTAACCCCCGCGCATGACGCGCGCGACGGGGGTAATTTTTCCCGTCGTCTTCATGCAAGGGAATTTGAAAGAACCCCGAATACCCATCCAAATAACAAAAGTATTTATGTTTAGCAATGCGTTCAAGCATTTGATCAATGAAGGGTAATGGGTAATGGTCTTTCCTTGTGGCTTTATTTAACTTCCTATAGTCAATGCACATTCGCCTTCCCGTGACAGTGCGTGTAGAAATGGGTTCTCCCTTTTCGTTTTTTACAACGGTCATTCCCCCTTTTTTAGGAACGACGTGAACGGGGCTAACCCACCGGCTATCAAAGATAGGATAAATAATGCCAGCTTCGAGTAACTTTAGAATCTCTTTCTTAACCAGCTCCTTCATGTTAGGGTTCAACTACCTTTGAGGCTCTATCGAGGTGGCTTCAGTGTTTTCCAAGTGGATTCTATGCGTGCAAAGCCTAGGGCTTATTCCTTTAAGGTCAGAGATGGTGTAGCCAAGCACAACTTTGTGACTCCTAAGGACATCTAAGAGTCTTTCTAGTTGATCATGGTTAAGGTGGGCATTAACAATAACCGGGTAGGTCAATTTATTCCCCAAGAAAGCGTACCTTAGATTTGGTGGTAATTGTTTAAGCTCTACCTCAGGTGGCGCTGTACCCTCTACTTCCTCTCCTTGTGTAAGCTTGATTTCTCCTCCAACATCTGGGTTTAGTTCTTTCTCCTTGAGTTGGCTCCTCCATGCCGACTCAGATTCACTTATCGGTGAGGACGGTGCATCGGAATAGACGCTGCACGACTCTGCGTGGTCATCGATGGGATCACCATTATGCTCTGGTCCAAGCCTGAGATCAAGAGATGCGTCAGTGAGTTCACAAATATAAGACTAAGGGTCGTAGAGTGTACTTCCCTGAATCTCGGCTTGATTAATGGATTCCTCGGAAGAGTAGTACTCTTCGATGCATGTTCCACCATTTTCAAAATATAACTTGCCGTCCCTCACATCAACTCTGATGTTGCCCTCTATAGTCCCTTCCGGGGAGATTTGATCCATCACAAAAATGGCAAATTGTTGCTCAATGGGGTCCTCGATATCAACGGCGAATGCCCCTGTAGCATGGACCTCATCAACAAGTTCTTTAAGAAGGCTCGCAAAGGAGTCATCATCTCCCAGGCTTGACTCAGTCATTAACATTACCTCCCCCATGTTCCTGTTAAGATCTTATGGAGAATTCTGGGAAAGCAAGTAAATTGGGCAGCAAATAGAGTCAAAAAGGAAAAATAAAGAAAGAAAGATGGATGATTGGTGAGAGATAACCGGGTGATCAAAATCGAAAACCGTCAAATGCAGTCCCCGGCAACGGCGCCAAAAACTTGATCGCGCCCCGGGATACACACGTATTCAGGACAAGCGACTGGTAGTCTTACCGCAAGCGCACGGTGTAGCGGCGAGCGGGTATCGAACTCAGGGAGGAACAATGACAGTGTCTCCTTCCAATCACCTAGCTATCAAAATGGTCGAGAATAATTTGGGGTAAAATTGTCACAATCGTTCGAATATTGATAGAAATATCAATAAAATAAAGCGCCTAGGGGTAGGGAATCCCCACTACGGACCGTATCTCATCGTTGTGATTCGTAGGTTACATCATTGCTAGACTTGAATTTTAGGTGAACTAGTCGCAACTAAATGTAGAACCAAGCTCACGCTCTCGCGCTATTGCCGGTCTATAACAAACCTAGGGTAGGGCCCAATCTCTTGTAAACCCTAACCTAAGCCGCTAGCGTGAAGAATGACATCATCGTTCAACCATACCTCGAGCCCACTCTCGTGAAAACTCGAGCTACGACCTAGGTTGAGATAGTTCCTACCCATCCAATCTCTTGCAAACGGATATTGGTATAGAAACACGATTAAAATTCCTAGCTTTGGCCCAATCTCTTGCAAACCAATTCTAGAGAAGTCCAATCATAAATATAAATCGAATTTATAGGGCTTCCTATCAATTGGGACCCAATCTCTTGCAAATCCCAATCAATATGAATCCCTAGCTATCCGTAATTAATCAATCCCAACCTAACCCTAATCAATTCTAGCAAGAATTTCACCAATTCATCACATTTTAGAAATATGGTCCATAGGGTTCATCCCTATGCCCTAAGGCGATAAAACTACTCACTAATCATCATGCAATCCGTAAGAAAATCAAATAACAAAATCAACACAATTCATTGCAATAGAGGAATTATTAACAAAAACAGGGTTTTTGATAAGAAGAGAGACAAACCAATGAGAATCTAATAGCATCCAACAAAAATAACCTTTTAATATCCAAGAGAAAAGCTAAATCTAATGATCTAAAAAGCTCTCAAAAAGACTGCCAAAAAGTATCAAAAAGTCCTCCTAAACTAGGGCAAAAACTGGGTTTAAATACCCCTCAAAATCGCCCAAAAAATCGTGACAAAAATACCCCTACGCAGCCCAGAAATCGTACTTTACGAAGCAGGCGGAGCGGCTCACTCGGTCAAGTGACAAATGTCACTCGGCCGAGTGACAAACCCTGTACATTTACAGTAAGTCGGGGATTTTCGTGGGTCTGTCTTCGGAGGTGACTCGGCCGAGTGGCTTTACTCACTCGACCGAGGGGAATTCCATGCTCGGCCGAGTGACAACTCTGAAATCGACTGACGGATTCCAGTAAGTTGGCTCCTTCGGTGGGTGGATTTTGCCGTGCCACTCGGGCGAGGGGATCTACATACTCGGCCGAGTGGACTATCGTCACTCGGCCGAGTGCACGCTGATTTCCTTCTATGGTGCGTGTCCGGTATGGTCGGCCGAGTGGTCTTCTTGCTCGGCCGAGTGAGTGATTCACTCGGTCGAGTGACATGCTGTAGATGCCCAATCTTCATTATTTCGCCTCCTCGTCGCTCCTACGTAGTTCCTTCTTCTTCCACTTGTCTTCCATCGCCGAATAGCCCTCAAAAGAGCCATGGGTGACACTCTGGAGTTGGTACAAATCCTCTTGATCTCAAAATCACTCCGAATCGCTCCATATCTCCTGAAATACGACAAAAACAAGAAATCGTGAAAAGCATCGCAATATTGTCGAATAATAGTGAAAAACGCGATATGAGCGATCAAAGTGGCATGCAAACATGCAGAAAAAGGGTGTAAAATATGGAGTGATCAAAATCCCCCAAGCTTACCTCTTACTCGTCCTCGAGAAATATGAGTAAAAAGCAAACCCGACGGGCAAAATAATGGAAAAGAAGGAAAAAAAATAAAAATAGAATAGAAAGCGAAGAAGGGGGGTGCTAGATCATGTTTCTCGGGACGTGGGTTTGCTTACTCATATAGCATACATTGAATATAAAACACATGTCACAGACTTTTATCTCGATATCATAGTATAATGATGCATTCGAAATAGAAAACCCTAAAATATCAAAATAGCATGAAATATGGAATCATTCTAGGATTAGCATCGTCTGAAGCATCTAAAGCAGTATGCATAACCATAGATCACACACTTTTCAATTGAATGCTTTCTATAAGGAGTATAAGAGATATCACACGATATGGAATAGCAAGAATAGAAACGTATGGTTTTCATGAAATGAATGCTAAGTGTCGATTTTTGGATTTCGTAAAACTTTGGCAATCTCACCGAGTATAGTAGATTACTTAGCCTAGGTTGTCATGCACCGTCAAGTAGTCACTCTCTCACACATCATTGGATCCTCTCCCCCAAGCTTATCCATAAGCGTGGTGGCATAAACAAATCAATATGTACATTCCCCATTTCTTTTGAAGCTCCAAAAAAGGTAAAAATTAAAAACAAAAGAGGGAAGAAAAAGAGAAATAGTATGAGATGGGATCGTTATAAGCTTCTTTTCTCTTTTCTTTTATTTTTCTCAATTTTTCTCTTTTTTTTGAATAAAACATATATACATAAGCGATCCCAAATCAAAAGAGAGAAGGATATACAGGTATATATTTTTTTCTTTTTGATTTTGGGGATTTGGAGCATGAAAATTAATAGCGGGGGAAATGTCGATAATAGACTTACTAGGGGGGATTCACCAATGAATTTTAAGTAGAGAAATAATGCTCAAGATATATGGAGAAAGAAATAAATGTATCACTCGGTTCACTCTATAGGACGTGCACGACAACTTTCAGCAGAGTAATATAATCTACTCAGTTTAATCTCAAAAAGTAAACTAGTCCAGATATATCGTCCTAGTAAACATTCAATCAACCTGAAAGTGAAGCGTACAATTCATGCAATAAGAAGTGATATGAGAAAGGAAAGCAGTACTCCAGATATAAGCAATCAATGCATGAAGCTGGGTGTGTTTTCTACGATAAGCATACATATGAATCATCAGATATCAGCTAATAACAGAATTTCATCCATATTCATACAGAAAAAGAGTGGGCTACTATTTCTAATGCAAAGCAGGACATAGCACCTGATATCTGAAACAAAAGCTATGACGTGACAAAATAGCATGCACATAGAGATAAGCTAACACCACGTCGTCATCATCACAGAAAAGTCATCTCTAGCAAAAGATGAAAGAAATAAAGATAAAAGAAAATAGAACTATATATACAATGCAGCATACTTAAAAAAGATAAGAAAACGTGATGCATGATACAAACGAAAAAGTGGTGAAAATAAGTGCAAAAGTGGAAAAAGAGTGGGAAATCAAAAATAAAGGGTGGCAAAAAAATAAAAAGTGTGAGAACTCACTCCCCCAAGCTGAAGTGCACAGTGTCCTCAATATGCGAAGTGTAGCACACCGAGAGACGTGAAGTGGGTGGGGTGGGTGAGGATGCATGCATGATGAAAAAGAAAGAAAAACAAAAAGAAAATAAGATGTGAATGAATGTGATGCATGCAAAAATCAGTATGGTGCAGATATAAGTGTCCCCAAAAAGACTCTCCTTCACTCCTAAAAAGATATAAAAAGATATGATCAGAAAGGCACCAAAGTAGTATGAAGAGGAGGGGGCAAAAATCACCAGGCCCAAGAACAAACGGGTAGCAAAACGACAAAAATATCAGAGGCATCAAGAGTGTGCCTAAGATGGTGGTGGTGCACCAGCACCGTCCTGTGGCGGTGGAGGTGGTGGAGGTGGTGGGCGTGGTAGCTGCTGGGAGGGGGTGTGGGCGGTGGAGGCAGACGTGCCAGAATCTGAATCAGGCAAGCCTGAATACTGGGAAGGATGGCGACGCGGGTCTGCACGGCGCTGACCGTGGCGGAGAGAGCCTTAAAGTCTTCTCTAAGTCCACTAACAGCCCCCTCAAGAGCACGAATGCTCTGAACTAAAGTGTCTGGGGGTGGTGGAGCAGAGGGACGCACAGGTCTAACAGGTGAAGTGTGGGGCTGTCTCTGGCGGGCAGTGTAGAGGACGGGGCCAGCAAGAAAGTGTGGAAGGGGTGCTGTGCTCACTAAGTGATGTCCGGCCTCGGTGTGAGGCTGGGACGCAGGCTGGGTCGAAGCAGAAGTAGCAGAAGCAGCAGAGGTGGAAGTCAAAATGGGCGAGGAGGCAGCAGGAGAGGTCAGTGACGCAGACGTGGGGACAGATGTCACAACGCTCTCGGTAAAGACAGGGACAGTGGAGACTGAAAGGTCGACGACTGGGGAGGCAGTGTATGGCACAAAAGATGGCTCCCCAGGAGTCAAGAATAGCAATCGGGAGAGGGTCTCCACGGCGGCAGTAAAGGAAGACTCGCCGCTCTCAAGAATGGTGGGTGGACGCTCGGGGCTCAGTGTGGTAATGGGCTCGACGGACATAGGCTCAGTGGTGGTGGTAGTGGTGGTAGACGGCTCAGATAAAGTGCTCCCGACACTAACAGACGTGTGGACAGAGGTGTCGGGAGGTGCAAACAATGCAGGTGCAGGCTGAGGGATCACGGGGTCAACAGGTGGTGCAGGGGGTGCCTGCTCAGCATCCTCGGGCTCAAGCACATAGGCAGCGGGGATGAGGAGATCCATTGCTAGAATCCAGTCCCTGTGAGCCGGTCCAATATGTGTCCGAGCGGGGCTCGGAAGAACCATGTAGTCAGCGCTGAAGGGACCGTGCAACCACACCCAGTGCTGGCGACCGTGGGGACGAAGCATCTTCATCCGGTCCATAACATATATAGAAAGTACGGTGGGGCCCAGAGGTCGACGCAAGTCGTCAGGTAGGTCCACACCGGTTATAAGGGCCAAAAGGGTGATCAGACCGCCGCAACCGATAGGTGAGCAAGCGCTCACCGAAATGATAATGCGGTCCAAAAACCCACCGGTAATGTCGATCTCGACGGCGAGGACCAAGTCGTCGCTACCCCTATCTAGAACCCTAGGGCGAGTCATCGCATAGAGCATGTAGAGCTCTGGCATAGACATGGTCCCAGGCTCGTACCTCGCTATGAAAGTAGTCGCCATAAGGCGCTGTGCAATGCAGAGGCAGTGGTGGAGGATAGCTGAAGCCTTGGCCCTACTAGGGTCAAAGGCGAGTGGGGATCCCGTGATCCGTGTCCAGAAGGTGTAGGTGTCGAACGACGGGGGTGGGATGTGCGTGGGAGCGTAGGCTCGGTCAGGGTCTGGGACGGCGGGCCACTGGAAAAACGCTCTAAGCATGTCGAGAGTGATCTCGCACTCTCGATCCATCAATAGAAAGGAGCATCCTCCAGCGGTTCGGTCAATGGAACTGATGACCTCTAGTGTCGGGCGGATGTAAGTATCCGCTGACACCGACAGAAAATCACGACATCCCATGTTTTCATACAACGTGAGAAGCCCCTCAAGTACCCCTAGGCGGTCTAGGTCAGCTAGGTGTGCAAGTCTAGAGGGTACTACCGAGCGATGGCAAATACGCTCGAATCTAGCGCGGTGTGCGTCATTTCGAAACGTAATCCCCATCGGCCTGACGGCCGGAGCAGGTGGAGGGACGGGAACAGCAGGGATCGGCTGTGTAGGTGGCGATGGGCTAGGTGGAGGGGAGTCCTCCCTAGCGGAAGAGGGACCAGGGTCATCGGTCCTCTTCCGCTTCGAAGCGGCTCCCCTGTGTACGTGGCCTAGTGCGCGGTGGCATGTGTGCCGCGAGACGTGTCCCAACCAAATAAGTAATGCGACGTGCTAAATGATGGAACGAGTATACCTGAGCATGCCGCAAGAGCAAACAGCAGTGTGTGCGAAGAGACGCCTCCGCCGCGAAGCTCAAAGCGCGTCCAAAAACTCCCCAAAGCTCCCCTAAGCTAGCCTACAAATCAAACGATCAAATTAGTGAATAATATTCAATATATATGGGGGAGATATGGGGTAATAGATAGATATGAAAATTAATTTGAATTTGGGGTTCACGGGCATACAAATCAAGAGAAATGGGGAGAAATGGTATTTTTGGGGCAAAATAGGGGTGATCGGAGGCGACGCCGGCGGTGGGGGGTGGTGGCCGGTCGTCGGCGTTCGGTTGGTGGTTGGTCACCGGTGAGGGTTGGTCGGCTCGGGTGATGGCAAGGGCTAATCGCAAGTCGTAGCGGGCGAGGGGGTCGCAGTGGGTGAGGAAGTGGAATCGGCAGCGAGCTCGGGCAAATTGGGATTTTTTAGTATCGTAAATCGCGCACGCTGCGCTTCCACTTATATAGGAATTATTACGAATCGGCCGAGTGACAATGTCACTCGGCCGAGTGGGAAAAACTAAAAAATTTCAAATTCTCCTCACCACTTACGACTCGGCCGAGTGGCTTTGGTTCACTCGGCCGAAGGGAGAAATTCCACTCGGCCGAGTGGCTCTTTCACTCAGCAATTGTTGAGATAGGAGGGTATCTGTTTCACTCGGCCGAGTGACAAAGTACTCGGCCAAGTGGCAATTAAGACTAAAAGTTACAGAAAGTGACAGAGAGTTGGTCTGCAGAAACTTTCCTGTTTGGTGCTCCACTCGGCCGAGTGGAGTCTTTGCTCGGCCGAGTGGCATAAGCGACTCGGTCGAGTGACGTGTTTTTTCTGCATCGGCTCTCCTTTTTCACTCCAGTCTCTATTTTTCTTCCTCCAGTATGTTTCTTCCCTCCTCCTAAGGCCTGAGCGCGTCCCTGGAGTGCTCTTCCTTGCCTCGGTCATCCTCTATATGAGTGATCTCCCTTTCTCCTTCTCCTGTGATGAAAATTAGGACCCGTTGTCACGATTTTCATGGACAGAAGACTCTAAACACTAATAAAAGTCTAAACCAAAAATGAAAATCAAATAAAAACAATGCAAAAACCATTGGGTTTCCTCCCGATAAGCGCTCGTTTAAGGTCATGAGCTCGACCCCTTTAGATATTCGTTTAGCTCGTGATGTTGGGCGCATACGAGAAACGCCCGTCGAACTTGTCGGGAAGGGCCGCTTGGATTTGGGTCGTGATGATCATCAGTCTTCCTCGACACCCCCTCATCATGGGTAACATTGGGGGATAAGTCCCCCAAGCTTGGGCTAGTTCCTATCTTCTCCTTGGCCGGTGACACCGATCTTCCATTCGGTGGAGCTTTCTTCGGATTCTTGGCCTTTGAGAGCTTCCAAAGCTCTCGTATTCTTGCGACATCAGCGTCGCCTTCATCATCGTCCGTGGAGCTATCTGGTGGGTCCTCCAACTTCTCTTCTTCACCCGAAGATTGGCCTTCTTCGAAGCCATCGTCATGTAGAGCGCCAATAGAGTGGGGGATTGCTTCTTCAATCACCTCATCGAGGAGATACGAAAGATCGTGGGGGCGTCCCTTGAGTAGATATACACAATTCACTTCATCGGAGGGGACTCCTTCGGAATAATGCTTGAGCCGTTGTCCATTCACCTTGAATGTGGCTCCGTCTTTCCCTTCCAAATCGAAAGCTGTAACGACCGGTTTTTACCGTTATTATTATCTGTTTTTTATCTAGTGTATTATCTTTCCCGTATCCGTAGTCTGATGTTCCGTATCCATAGCTGGACGTATCGGTCCCCGTGCACGTGACAACCTTTCATATTATTTATTCCCATCATTATATTAAACCATTTAGCCGAATTTTTATTATTATTGTTATCATTATATTTTTAAAATATCTCGTATTATTAATTTTAAACTTACTCACTCAAATTCGAATTTCAAATCTTCTAAAATTCAAATGGAGACCTTCCTTATAAAACCCTCCTTAAACTTGTTTATTAGCTATTATATTCTTGAGCATACCTATTAAGAATCCCATTAATCTTTTCAAATACTTCCTTTTTAATCCCATCCTAATTAGCCCTCTTAGTACTAATAAATCCAACATTTGCCTTTCATAATTTAGCTTTAAATCTCGAAGGCTGTAACCACCTATCACTCACGCACTCCACGTTTAACACACAAAAAGAAGAAAAAAAACCCTAGGCTAACAACTAAAACAGAGCCCCTACCCATTTTTAGAATAGACCTATATGAAACAACCCTAGGCTAATTCTTTAACAGCCAACCTATATAAAAACCCTAGTCTAATATTATAAAAACCCTAAGATCTACACTCTCAGCCGTCATATCCCCTTGCAAACCTGTGAACTCATGGCCTTACCCTAGACCTAGGGTTCCATGCTATAGCCTCTCCTCCCCATACACGCAAGAGAACCCAGCTCCTCCTATCCGAGGCCGCCGCCCCCCGTACTCATCTTCTCCACGCAGACCAACAACGGCGGCCTCCCTCCTCCTTCGCACCTTCCTCTCGCTATCACAAAACCGTAGCCCTCCCCGTGTGTCCGATCTCCACGCAAGAGCAGCACGCTCGACCTTCTTCTCTCCCTCGCCCAGTCACACGCAACACAGCCCCTCGATGCAGCGACATCCTCCCCGCTGATCAGTGTCCAGCGCCGCTCCAGGATGCCCAGGCCTCACAACGACGACCTCCAACTCGCGAGCGGCCTCCCCGCGACCTCTTCTCCGCACACACACGCCCAGGCCTCCCCTTTCTCCTTCGCAAATGCCCAGATCGCCGGCGATCTCACGGCAACACCTAACGCCGGATCCCCCTTGCCCAGGCGACAGCCTCGCACTCACCCAGAATCACTGCCGATCACCTACTCCTCGTGCACAGGCCCGTGCATCCGCAGTCTCCTATCCGATCGGCGCCCCTCACGCAGGCGCAGCACGTCGGATCCCCCTCGCCCTGCACACACCGTCAGGCCACGCATCAACCCAGCGTTCTCTCTCCCCAGCTGCAGCGCTCTGACATTAGAGTTCTTGAAGGTTAGCTTATCATTCTGTAGTTAGCTAGGACTTATTCATGGTTAAGGGTAGGTTTAAAATATGCTAGTTTCTTTAAATGAGACCGTGTATTATATGAGTTGGATGTTAGTATAAAGATTAGTTTATAACATGGTTGGTTTAAGTTAGTTAAGTTTTAGTGACAGTATTTGTTATCAGCGATAAGATTTTTATAAAAATGTGTTATTTTTATACCATCACATAAGCTAACTGTTAATTGTTAATATCCGGTTTATCATACTAGTATCTGTTAACTAGTTTAAAAATATGATCCTGGTGTTCATATGTTAATTGGCTTGTAGTATGTAGTTTTAATAGGTAGTAATGATAGGGCTAGTTGATTTAAGATGTACCTTGTTATCCTGTTCGGAGTATTATAGTTTTAATTATATTAAAAAAACTGTTTTGTTGTTCTTAACACCATGTTAAGTATATAACATATGTTACCTGTTCATCACCTTGTTTGGGTTAATATTTTATAAGTCGACTATAACCCACTCCGTAATTTAGAAGACCAAATAAAACGGATCTGTTAGACTGCGTAGGGATCTTTTATAGCATTATTATGATTGAAAACGGATTAATCTGATTTTGTTTTTTATTAAACCAGAAAACCGGCTTCACCGTAGCGTAGTACCCATCGAGACGTTTCCAACGACACCAAGAACGTCAAAAACAGGCAAGTATATGATTTGATATGATTTTTCGAAGTTTCGGCACTTTTACGCCGCTTTTACGTATTGCTGAATAACTTAAAAATTGGGCGTGAAATGACGTGAGAAATTGACTCTATGACAATCAGGACAAAATTTGGGACCCAACGGTATATCATACGATATATCGCCATTTTAAACACTAAGAGAAAAAAATCATTTCTGTAGCAAGTTGAACAAAAAGGACGTATTCGTCATTATTTGAAATTACGGAATCTGTCGTTCGACCCGTTTCCGCTTTGTAGAACTGTCACCATAAAACCTTAATATTGTTAACAATAAAATTCAATGAGTCCTGACATGTTTAACAAGTTTGGACATCGTGACTATCGTGCGCCTCGAAGGCGGTATCGTGATATCGTGATGTCGTGTGAGTCGACTAGGCCGGCTCGTGTTCCGGCAAACTTTTGGGTGGGGTTAGGGTTGAGCGGCCACTAGGCGTATGAAAGGTACTCTCCTCAAGAGCACCACCCGCACGCGTTGGGTTAGTTTCAATCACGGTAAGCCCCCGTGAGAGGAAAGACCTTCTCATCACGACCTACAGGCGTGAACCCTAGATTAGAATGCTAACTCTTGACATGAAAACTTGCAACGCTAACTTGGTCATCTTGATAATTGAAATGCTAATGAACTCAGAGAAAATCCCAACTTTAATCTCGTAACCGTCTAGAAACTGCATGTTAGGGATGCTCGTTTCTGTTTCTATAAAATTGTTAAATGTTAAATTGATGCAGTCTTTTCTTTAAATCATTAAATGCTTCGTAATTTCATATCATTTGTATATCTTGCCTTGGGATGCTAATCTTTTCTTGCAGACCTTGCTGACATACATTCATGTTTTTGGATGTATGTCAGATCCCGAGTTTGAGCACTGAGAAGATCCGTTCATGACGCCTGACTTAGAGAGCCAGAGTTTACCGTAGACGCCGAGTCGCTTTCTGCGGAAGACTAGAGTCCCTTCTGTCCTACTTTGAGTTTTAGCTTTGTGCCTTGTAGTAGGATTAGCGTGTTGTTGTAGTTTCCTTTGGCCCTGCTGAGGCTTGTTGGTTTAATTTTGTGTACGAACACTATGTATCTCTGGATGTGACTTTTATCTTTTGAAATGTTCTGATTGTTCTGATACGCAAATGCAAGAACCTCATCTGTGTTTTTATCACAGACGCTTATTGAGCTCGAGCTTCACCGCTCCAGTTCAAGCAGACCGCGTAACGCTCTCGCTTCCGGTGTCTTTTGGGAAGCGGGGCGTTACAGGTTTTAGTGGTGGCCCATGCAGGTCCTGCAACTGCGAAATTCAGAACAATGAGAACACTTTTCATTAGCCAAAACATCCAGAATTAGTTCGTACGCAAAATTACTCGAATGCCTTGCCTCAGCACGATAGGAAACCCAATACCAGGATAATACGAAGAGTTAGTTAGACGCTCGTGCTCGTTACTTAGTCACCCTTGCCACGACTAAGTATTATCATCTTAGGGTCACCCTAGCGATTGATCGTCCAGCTCTGACCAAAGTAGAATTTTTTTTTTGAGTTCGTTAGTCGTTCTTTTAGATTTATCGAATCTAGGGCACGACCGAACGTAGCAATCGTCGTCGTGCAAGTCGAACCTGAGACGCCTGCAATGAGTAGACTTCGAAGCGTAGGATTTTCCAGATTTATAGATAAGATCTCGACCTCGACCCTCAACAAATCTTTACCTCTGTTTCCCCTATCGTGGTCTATTACGTTGAAGAACATTAGTGTTAAACCTTTAGTCGACCCAATGATTATGTCCCCTACTTTCACTATTTTCCTAATCATTACACTTTCAAATTGATAATCGTAGAAAGCCATCATAGAGTATTCACGGAGTTACCTTTCGGTCGTCCTTACGTCTCGATCGTCGAACATATTCCTTGTCCTCGATTCGCATAAAATCTTTAGGCCTGTCATCTTTAACCTATGAACTTCCCCATTGCAGATCCGGTGTCTTAAAAAAATATTTTCGATATTTCTTTTATTGAACTCCTTGCTACGTTTAAAATCCTTTTCGAAACTCAATCTTGATTATGAAACTCTTTTGATGCGATCTTTAACTACTATCTTATAACGATTTCCTCACATCCATCTTTCGCTTTTTCTAATTCACCTAACTACTCTATTTTCCTGAGGCAATGAACTTTTTGAAAATCTTATTACTAAGTCGCTAGTTCCATTGTCACCTCCTTTAAAATGTATTTCGAAACGGTCATTGATACATACTTTTAAAATACTTTCCTAAGTTAAATAGAACTTCAAAATCATGTATGTTAGTTTTATAATCATTGTCTTCAAATACTGTAAGAAAAGAAAATTTTCTGTTTTCTTTTTACGAGCCTATTTTTTTCAATTGCAAAACGAGCACTACGACACTATGCCCATATTACTCTTCACATAGTATTTGACTGATCACATTTTACATTTTAATCCCTACCGTATGCTCGCTATCCCACATAAATTATAACGATGTTATTTCTCCCTCACATATCCTTATCTTCCTAATTATTTAATTATTATTAGATAGTTTGTGTCACCCAACCAAACTACTCGCTCATCCATACCACCTCCGGAGCCGTCCGTCACAGCATTAATTCATTACATCTTTCAAACTCTGAATTCAACACTATTGATTAGTTTTCGCATTGGTACTTATGAGTGCTTAGGTCAGCTTTAATATAAGTATAGTGGGACCATTAGCTGTGATTGTAGTTTTGTTGTTGTGCATGTGTATAGATAGTGGGTGTGAGCCCGTGCGTGTGAATCTCTATGTACCACTTAAGTCTACATGTGTTTTCCCTTGATATATTAGTATAGTGTGATGATCTATTATGTCGTGTGTGCATGAACGTACGGTAAATTGTGATAGGTATGTATTCAGACGAGTGTAGAGTAGTAAGTGTTATATTTGTATTTAGGCGAGTGATTAGCTATATCACTATAAGAATATCTGTGTGTATTAGATTTAGTATTGGCTAGTTACGAGACATGTATGTACCTTAGTCGTACTGGTTAATGGTTGTAATTGTATGCTAGTACATGATGTACATGTTAGGTGTTATGATAATATGTGTACGTATAGTTGGTGTGCAGGTTTATTGTGTGATTTATATGTTAGAACGTCTGGCGTGTACTAGTGCATATATATGTATGTGGTTAGTTATAAGTGTGTATATAAAAATATATTGTATGAATAAGTGTATTTTATGTGTAAGATTATAATGTTACCCCTACGGGATGATGTGTGAGCATGTGTATACCAGGAGGTATGCATATCTGTATTTTTTTGATTACGTATATGTGGATGTATGAAATAGTATAGTTACCCTATGTAGATTACCGTGGTTGTGTATGCCGGTGTGTGTACATATGTTCTATATGGATATGAGATAGGCGTGTCGTAATGTAAGTATGTGTATGTATGAACGTATGTATATGTAATTGAAATTGTGTGATATATGAGTAAGTGTAGGCATATGAATGTATATTGTTTCATTATAGTGTATGTATGACTGGGATAGAATGACCTGAGTGTCTAAGTCCGCTCACCCCTATGTCGGCCTATATAAGCAAGTCTAAGGACGAACTTGATCTTAAGGTGGGTAGATTACGATGACCCTAG
>CM061142.1:681129810-681297310 GCA_030789695.1 Scilla litardierei
GTCTAGACTACATCACATGTATGTTGGAGTTTGTTCCTTAAAGATAAACATGTCATAGCTTGAGGAGACTCAACAACTATAATTGTCTTCTTTGAGTTACCAAGCTTCAAAATCAAGGAGGGATACGGATTAATCTTTAATAAGATTTATAACGCATTGACTAGATATAGTCCAGTGTGTCATACAATCATGATTCGCGACATTGCGGTCCAACGGAACACAGCCAGGGAATTGACTAAGCTAGGATCACTGCCCCTTGGACCAGCAAGGGTTGATCCAGAACTCTTAGCCAAGCACATTGACTGGATCATGGTCCATTGAATGAAGCTTGTCACTTTTATATGTGTGCCATAGACTAAACAGCTTTTATTAACAACTAATTAATCCTATCAACTAGTTGAATCCTTAAATTCAAAATTTTAGGATTTGTTTAATAACTTTTATTAAGTCCTTATCAACTATAAGGTTCACGTGCTATCCTAATCATTATTAGGATTTTAATAAACTTTATTAACAACGCCAAAAGCGAAGTCCTTTAATGAGAATTAATAATAACAATTAGAATTAAGATTCATTAAAAGGACTACCCTAATCATGAATTAGGTCTTAAAGGGTTGTTAAAAGTTTTATTAAAACATAGCATGTTATTAAAATTCAAGTAATAAATTTTAATCATTTTAATGGCTAACCTAAAGGGTTGTCTTGTGTTATCAAATAAGGGACAAGAATAACTGGCCATTAAAATAAAGCTACACTAATTTATCGCATAAAGATAATGCACAACTATTTAACAATTAAATAGATTAAGTTTATCGCATAAACAATTTTAGCATGCATACATAAATTTAACATTTAAATTTAAAATATGATTTTAAAATATTTTATTTTTATCTCATAAAAACTTGTTTTTAAAATCACAAATTTGCATGGTACTTTAAAAAATTTATCGCATAAAAATTTTAACCTTTAAAATCAGTTTTAAAATATCTCATAAAATTAAAACATCATTTTAAAAAACTTTCATGCTTAAAAATTTATCATATAAAATTTTAGGCACTTTAAACTTATCACATAAATTTTAAAAGATTTAAATTTAGTTTAAAAAATTATCACATAAATTTTAAAACGGCATTTAAACATTTCCATGTTCAAAATTTATCAAATAGAATATTTGAACATCTAAAACATTTTTGAAAATTATCTCATAACTTTAAAAATATTTTTAAAAGCATTTAAAAGCATTTCATAGTTTAATAGAAATCGCAGGCTAGATCGTTACACAGACCTATGCTCTGATACCACTGTAGTGTATTACTCTGATATCATTGTGACGCTGTTAAGGCCCATCATCCATGGCACCCTAGACCCGTCACAAGATACCTCAGAACTTGTTTTACGGCATACCTCTCGACAACGCCCAACCTATCGTAAGATCTCCATCTTATCAGGACTTAGTATAGTAAGAGCGATTACTTCGGGTCAGCTCATAACCCGAGAACCCGTACTCAAGCATAAACAAGCTCTGATACCACTGTAGGGTTTTCTGGGACCCTTAGGGCACAAAAACTCTATGCCCGTCCTAAGTCGGACGGAACATAGACATAAATAGCAGCGGAAAATAATCATGTTAATCTAATTAACATTTAACCCTAAGGTCCAAAACCCTAATCCAAGATCTATGCCGACTTGGGATGGGTCTGACCATCCTAAGAAGGATCTAGCCTACTGCGATTAAATTAAACTAATGCTAATAAACACATACCCGGAATCTCAGCCCTGGAGCAGGCGAGATGTTCCGTACCGTCTTTCGAGCCGCTCCCGTCTCACGCCGAGCCGCTCCTTGAACCGCTCCCCGAGCCGCTCCTCGAACCGCTCCGCATCCCGAGGGAATCAATCCCGTGTCGCCGAGCCAACCACGCGCCGAAGAAAGTTTCACGCGAGTGAAACCTCCGCCTAGATTTCGGATCTGAATCCGAACTCCTTTGCGGCTTTGCTAGAGCCCTCAGGAGCAAGGCAGAAATTTATAAGGAGAGGAGAAATATTAATTTAAGCTTAGATCCGAGCGTGCTCCAACATTTACGAGAGCCGCTCAGATCTAGAGCTTGGGACGAGTTTTTGAGGAGGAGAGCAGACCCCTATTTATATAGGCGGCTGACTGCTCCCCTTCTCTCAAAATCCGATGTGGGACTAATAATTAGAGTTAATAAAATCAATTTAGTTTGCCTTTCACAAAGTGCAAACTTCCGTGAATTTTAACTCCCTCACCGTTGAACTTCAGGATTGATACAACCTATCAATTCGAAGGGTGTTCAATGATGAACGCATAGGAAAAAACCGTTCGTCAATCGGAGTTCGTTTGACCACTCAATTGTATGTCCAAAGTTCAGCCCAAACACACCAAAAACACAAAACATCAGCCGCCAGTTTATTCCTAGGATTCTGAACCCACGTGGGCCCCACCATGGGGCCCTGATTTTTGCTGGCGCGCGCAGATCCTAGGCCCACCCGCAATAATGCGGGTGGGCCCCAACCGCCCGCTGATGCGGGCGGCTGGCCTTGCTGACGCGGGGCAAACCCGCGTCAGTGGGCAATTGCCTTGCTGACGCGGGTGGGCCTCGCGTCAGCGGGCATTGGCCATGCGTCAGCGGGTGGGCCCGCTGACGCGAGCGTCAGCCCGCGTCAGTGAGCAGGCTGACGACTAGGTCAGCGGGTCGGGCCCACAGGTTGGTTTTTGTGCCTTTTTTAACAAATAAAAGGGCTTTTGGGCCCTTACTCATTTGGTCTTCTATTTAAACACTTTAAATAGACTTATTGGGCTCATTTGGACTCCGTTTCTGACGCGGTTTGAACCTGGGCGTAGACCGGGACATTCCCGTCTTACCCGTGAGCTTTTCCTTACGTTTATATAATTAAATATTGTCTTAAACTATTTAAAACACATTTAATCTCTTTTGCATCAAATGCAAAATAGTTCCTATCTAAGCTTAAATTATCATTTGCATCAAATACAAATGATCCGAGGGCATATTCCTCTACACAAGCTTGAACCGGTTTTTAGAGCTCGGTTAGTAAACGAACAGAGCTTGAATATGGATTTTGTTCATGAACAAAACCAAGCTCACTGTTCAAGCTCGTTCAAGCTCGTTCGTCAACAGCCCTAAGAAAATTTAAGATTTTGATCAAATGAATGATATTGAATAAAATATGATTTGGTCAAAAACATTTATCGTGAAAATTGATTCTCTAAAATTTTTGCTTGGGCTTGAAAGATGAATAGTCAAGTATTTAATCTTTGACAAAAAGTATAAACTTTAAAGCTTACACAAAGATTAAAATAAAAGAACTTGTATCTTGAATTTCAAGAAGAAAGCTTTTAAGCTTGGAAATCAAAATGAACAAGTGTTAAAAAAGAAAAGGTAAAAATAATTGCTGAGAATGATCTTTAAGAAAGATTAGCACACGAATTAAAACAGTAGCCTTTTTGAATTAGAACACATAAAATTTGAGCTTGAGAGCTTTTGAGCAATAGAAAAAATATTTATCAATTAGAATATATTTTTAAAACTTTTGAAATCCCATGTATTTATAAGCAAATGGAAGCTTAAAATCTGCTCAAAACAGCTTGAAATCAGTTCCAAAAGTCAACTATAAGGGCTAGTTAACGGCTAGCAAAAATCAAGGAATATTTCCAAATTTGTCTCACATTGACTCAAATAGTCGGCTATGTTATAATAGGCCCATGAGGCCCATTGGGTATCCGGCCCATCATTGAAAGCTATAAATATGAGGGTAGGGGGCTCTTAACCCCTTACACCTATTACTCTACTTTTCCCTTCACAACACGTTATCAGCACGATCACGCTCGTTAGAAAAGGCGACGGCGCCCGAGGAATGAGATCCATCAACTGCTCAGTTTTAAGAAGATCGTAATCTTCTCAACGGGGAGCGAAAAGGGCATCCTTCACCAACCGTCGTCTAGATTCCCTTGTCGAATCTAGAGGTAAATCTCAAAACTTTTTAGATATAAACTTGCGTTTCCCGTAGATCTGCATGATTTAAGATCAAAAAGTTTGAAAACACGGTAAAAATCACTTTTTTATTTAGATCTGCATGTCTAAAAACAATAAAAATCATTTTTAGAGATCTAAATGTTTGACAAAACAGTTTTTTACCCCCCCTCGATCCATATCCCACACGCCCGAAGGGCGTAACGGCGGCGCTCCACAAGCGCCGCCGACGGAATGCGCCGCGGCCAGAAGCCGTGGCGGCCGCGGCCCGCCACCGCAGCCAACCGTCGTGGCGGCGCGCCGCAGGCCTCCTGGGGTTTTTCGGAAACCCTAGCCCTTAACGGGCCAAATTTTTAGGGGAGGCCCAATTAACCCTAATGGGCTGTTTTCTTGGCCCAAAAGCCTGAAAATTAGCCCATTTACCCCTAATTTTTCTTTTTCTTTTGGCCCCAAAAGCCCAAAATAATTAAAGAAATTTTAACTTTATAATAAGGGTTAATGCGGAAAATAAAATATAAATTATATGGATCAAGGTAAAACGTTTTTCAAAATAATTTTTAGCACGTCACACACTATTCTGATTATTTATTAATCTTTACATGCCTGTGAAATGATTATCTGCGTGGTTGTATATTTGTGATATATTATCTGCGTGGATGTGCGATTAGGCAATGTTTTTAGGGATCAGCCAGGTTTCCGACACATTTACCTTTCTGCAATTTTTTCTTTTTGAGAGAAATTTGTAAGTGAGGTTATACATGTAAAAAAAGCCGAAGGACATCAAAAGGAGCTGAAGGCATCTGCATAAAGAAGATATGGACTTCTCTTTGAAGTTCCTGAGTTGTATTTACTTTTTCATGCACGTTTTGATGTAATTTCGGACTGTCTTTTTCTGTTGGTGTCGGCTGGCTGATCTCCATAGTCCTAATTTATTTTCATTGCTTATACATTAAATGCATGGATGTTAGCTATTTCATGCTATTTTAATGTTGTTATGAAAATGTCAAAAAGTATGCGTGGATGTTTATTTCCTTAGATAATTCACGTAATGAAAATGATATAAAACATGTGTGGATGTTTATTTCCTTAGATAATTCATGTTATGAAAATGTTAAAAATGCATGCGTGGATGACTATTTTACATAGTTTAATAATCCATGCTATTTTTATATTGCTAGATCGTTTAATGGCCAGACTTGCGAATGTCGACTTCTTGGTCCTGAAGGTCGATGGGTCGAACTACTTGAGTTGGCAGTTGGACCTGAAGTTCCATCTCCGATCTCATGGGTTCAGTCTGACACCCACTGAGAAGGCAACAACAAGTACTGCCACAGCTGAAAAGGATGCTTCTAAAGAAGCACCTCATACAGAAGAAGTTTTCGATATACTAAACGCAAAAGCCATTATCTATATCAGAAAATATTTAGACTCGACCCTGAAGGACGAGTATCTTACTGTAGAGGATCCTTACGAACTGTGGTCCGCACTTGAGGAGAGGTACAAGCATCAGAAGGATGTCATACTCCCATGTGCACAGTACGAGTGGACTCACCTCTGCATACAGGATTACAAATTCGTAGCAGAGTACAACTCAGCACTTTTCCGCCTCACCTCATGCTTGAAGTTGTGTGGTGAGACTGTGACTGAGAAAATGTTGCTAGAAAAGACGTTCACGTCTTTTCACGAGAAGGACATGATCCTTATGTAACAGTACCATGAGAGGAAGTTCACGAAGTACTCTGATCTGCTTTCATGCTTGCTAATGGCTGAACAGAACAAAGATTTATTGGTTGCCACTCACAACATGCGCCCTCCTGGCTCCGCCCCACTGCCACCTCCTGCAGAGGCACACTTCCAGTCTTCCCAGAAGAAGAAGATGGACAAGAAGGCTAAATTCCAGAAATGGAAAGAACAAAAGAAGCGGAAGAAGGCCACTCCTTAAGCTCCTCCTTAGAACCAGAAGTTCGTGGAAAAGAAGCAAAAGTGGACGTCCAAAGGTGGTACTCCCAAGAAAGACTGGGAGGATAAGTGCTCCAAATGTGGAATGACGGGCCACTGGTCCAGAATCTGCCGCACACAGAAACACCTACAGGACCTATACCAGGCAAGCCTCAAGCCTCGAGCTGAGACAAACCTGATAGAGAGCGCAGCGTTACCAGAGACCACATGGACCCCTAAAGATTTCATGGGAGACGACACTCTCTAGTTATGGAACATATAAACAATCTTTATTTGCTAGCAATGTATCTTCTTTATGCATCGTACCTAGTTTTTATTCCATGTCAAACATTTTTGAGCATCTTAAATGAAAGTAGATTTCTTCTTTTCATATTATTTACTGCTAAATGTCTTTCTTAATATAGATATGGAATCTATTTGCCTTGTGGACAGTGCATCGACGCACTTGATCTTTCAAAACATAGACTACTTTACGAGCATAGGTAGCTACTTTGGTCCACTGAGAACAATCTCAGGGCCAGCTAATATAATCGAAGGATCAGGGGAATCAACCATATTACTCCCCGGTAACACACTAATCACACTTAGAAATGCGTTATACTCCCCTAAATCTATCCGAAACCTCCTAAGCTTTAAAGATATCCGTTTAAACGGGTATCACTTAGAGACGGTCAAGGAAAATGAAAGGGAATACTTGCTTGTAAAGTCTCTTACAAATGGTTCAAAAATCATTGTGGAACGTTTCAAGGGACTCCCCTCGGGACTCTACCAAACAAGTATTCAAACTCCAGAAACATCAATGGTGGAGCACCTGCAGTGCCCCCAAACACCAGAATTCCAACTCTGGCATAGTAGACTGAGACACCCTGGATCTGTTATGATGTACCGCATCATAAAAAGCTCAAGGGGTATAGATTTGAAGAACCTGCAGATTCTTCAAAAAGGTAAAATCTCATGTCCACCCTGTTACAAGGGTAACCTGATTACGAGACCCTCTCCACTAAAAGTGGACCTGGAGTCTCCAAGTTTTCTGGAAAGAATCCACGAAGACATTTGTGGGCCTATACACACATCAAGTGGTCCGTTCAGGTACTTTATGGTCCTGATAGATGCATCTACTAAGTGGTCACATGTGTGTCTACTGTCCACCCGCAACCTAGCTCTGTCTAAGCTTTTAGCTCAGATAATCAGGTTGCGGGCCCACTTCCCTGACTACCAGATAAAGAAACTCCGTCTGGACAATGCGAAGGAGTTTACATCACAAGTCTTCCTAGACTATTGCCAAGCACATGGCATTGAAGTTGAACATCATGTAGCACACGTTCACACCCAAAACGGGTTATCAGAATCTTTAATTAAGAGACTGCAATGGATTGCTCGTCCATTATTACTTCAATCTCAACTGCCAGTGAATGCATGGGGCCATGCAATTTTGCATGCTGCATCTTTAATAAAATTAAGACCTTCTGGAGGTCAGTCATCTTCTCCAATGCAACTAGAACTTGGAGCCCCACCAATTATCTCACACTTGAGAATATTTGGTTGTGCAGTATACGTCCCCATAGCACCACTATAAAGGACAAAGATGGGTCCACAGCGTCGCCTAGGCATTTATGTTGGGTTTGACACCCCCTCCATAATAAGATTCCTAGAACCCCTTACGGGAGACGTTTTCAAGGCACGTCTAGAAGACTGTGAATTTGATGAGACATCATTCCCAAGACTAGGCTCACAAACAAAGAAGCCCGAAGCTTCAGACTGTATCACTTGGGATACAAAGACACTATGTCACTTTGATCCGCCCACAAGCCAGTGCGAGGAGGAGGTCCTGAAGATTCTCCATATCCAAAACATTGTCCATCTCTTGCCAGACAAATTTACTGACAACCAGAAGATTGTCAGATCACACGTCCCTGCTGCTAACATTCCAGCTAGGATTGACATACCGCAAAATGGATGCAATCCGCCTGCAGCAGAAATGGTTGGACCTCTTAAAAAGAGAGGACGACCACCGGGATCCAAGGACCAAGTCCCTCGAAAGAGGAGGACCCTTGGCAATGGTAAAACAATACCACCACAGGATGCTACTATAAGCACTGCTACCCCATCTCTGCCAAACTCTCAAACAGAGGAAAAACCGGGAGAAAATGAAGTTTCGATACACTATGTACGAACTGGCGAGTACTGGGACAGAAAGAGCACAACCATAGATGACACATTTGCGTGTAATATTGCCATCAACATTGCGTACTGCGACGATGATATTGAACCACGCTCTCTGACAGAATGTCAAAATAGAGATGATTGGCCAAAGTGGAAAGCAGCAATAGGAGCGGAGTTGGATTCACTCACCAAACGCAAGGTCTTCGGACCTATAGTCCAGACACCAAAAGGTGTAAAACCTGTAGGTTATAAATGTGTATTTGTTAGAAAAAGAAATGAACAAAATGAGATCGTTCGCTACAAAGCAAGGCTTGTAGCGCAGGGTTTTACCCAACATCCAGGGGTGGATTTTGAAGCCACATACTCCCCGGTCATGGACGCGATCACCTTCCGATTCCTCATTGGCTTAACAGCCCAAGAGGGTTAAGATATGCAGCTTATGGACGTTGTGACTGCATACCTATATGGCAAATTAGACCGAGACATCTATATGAAATTGCCTGACGGTTATTCCTTGCCTGTAGCACTAAAAGAGAGACAACATGACATCTACTCAGTGAAACTACAAAGATCACTGTATGGTCTAAAACAATCTGGAAGGATGTGGTATAACAGACTGAGCGACTTCCTTGCAAAACAAGGATTTACAAATGACCCAGTCTGTCCTTGCATCTTTATAAGAGCAAAGGCAACATGATTTGTCATTATAGCCGTCTATGTGGACGACTTGAACCTCATCGGATCTCCTGAAGAGATCGCCGAGATTTCTAGAAGCTTGACAGAAACTTTCGAGATGAAAGACCTCGAAAAGTCAAAATTCTGTTTAGGTCTTCAAATAGAGCATCTTAACGATGGGATCCTGTTACATCAGTCAACTTACACATCGAACTTGTTGAAAAAGTTCCAAATGGATAAGTGCCACTCCCTCAGCACCCCAATGGTCGTCAGATCATTGGATGTGTATAAAGACCCCTTCCGGCCGCTGGAAAAGGGGGAGGAAGTACTAGGCACTGAAGTGCCTCATCTAAGTGCTATCGGTGCACTCCTTTACCTGGCTAAATGCACTCGCCCTGACATAGCATTTGCAGTCAACTTACTAGCCAGATATAGTGCTGCACCTACACAGCGGCACTGGGTCGAAGTTAAGAATCTTCTGCGCTACCTCCAAGGGTCCATAGACTTAGGTCTATTCTACAGGAAAGGGGCATCAACTGGTTTAGTTGGTTATGCTGATGCAGGTTACAGGTCCGATCCTCATACAGAGAAGTCTCAGACCGGATACATGTTTACATATGGCGGCACCGCCATATCCTGGAGATCTGTAAAGCAGACCATAAAACCCGTCTCATCCATCACTCAGAACTTCTAGCGATCCATGAAGCAAGCAAGGATAGTTTCTGGCTACGCTCTGTGATCCAGCACATTCTCACCTCCACCGGCCTGATGACCAACGTCCTTGCGCCTACTCCTCTCTATGAAGACAATGCAGCATGTATAGCCCAGCTACAGGACGGCTACATCAAAGGCGACAAGACGAAGCATATCTCCCCCAAGTTCTTCTGGACGCACGACCTTCAGAAGCAAAAGCAGATTGCGTTACAGAAGATCCAATCATGTAATAACTTGACGGATTTGCTTACCAAATTCCTGCCTACTAGTATCTTTGAGAAACTTGTATATGGGATTGGGATGAGGAGAGTGAAGAAATGTAAACTGGGTCAGGATGAGAGGACTATGAACACATAGATACATAGGAGACTGATGTATAGATTCATAGGAAATCTGCAATCCTGAAACTTGGTCAGATGAGGGGGAGTCAACTGCAGAGTTGTACTCTTTCCCCTTGGCTACTGGTTTTTTCTCACAGGGTTTTTCATAATCAAGGTTTTGACGAGGCAACCTCGTTGACTCTGGATCCTAAGTATCCACCCCTAGACACATCCTTAAAATAGGGAAAGTTATGGATTAACTGTTCTTTATTTAACAAGGCAATTATCCTAACTCGGATCCTGAAGAATCTACCTCTTATTCAATGTTGGTTGGATAAGGGGAAGTGTTATGAATAGGCCCATGAGGCCCATTGGGTATCCGTCCCATCATTGAAAGCTATAAATATGAGGGTAGGGGCTCTTAACCCCTTACACTTATTACTTTACTTTTCCCTTCACAACAGGCTATCCTCCCAGATAGTCGACTATTTTATCAAATAGTCGGCTATTATTTTGATAGAAAGTTTTGAGAAAATCCTTTAAAAAAAGTCAGCTATCAGTCCAAAATAGTCAGCTATTTTGGGATACCTTAATATATATGCTTAAAAATACTTCAAAACTAATTCATAAAAATTATATTATAGAAATATATTAAGTAATGTATTTTAAAAATATTTTTCAATGGTTTTTTGCAAGAGAGAGAGAGAGAGTGTGTGTAATATACTATGGCTTTACAATTCTACGCAATTACTCACACAAACATAACTTTAGCTCCTCGTTCTTCATTCTTTATCTTGAGCTAACATCTGTTGTTCTTAATTCTTCATTTGATTCACACGTCAAGATCATCACATGCTTCATTTTGTAGCGTTCTTGATTGTGGCTTTAAGTTCTCCGAATTGCATCACAATGGCTCCAAACCTATAAAAAATTCTACATTCACTTGAAATAAAATCATTAGTCCATAAATCACTTGTGCACATCATCAAAATTCACTGGGATGGGTCTTAATATCCCAGCACCTATCACTTAGTAAGTCTGTTGACCTCCCTCGTTCCTCCTAGGTTTGGTCCTTTTATAGGTACAACATCACGTCGATAGATAACCGTTGTAGTCGGCTATTATTTTGATAGAAAGTTTTGAGAAAATCCTTTAAAAAAAGTCAGCTATCAGTCCAAAATAGTCAGCTATTTTGGGATACCTTAATATATATGCTTAAAAATACTTCAAAACTAATTCATAAAAATTATATTATAGAAATATATTAAGTAATGTATTTTAAAAACATTTTTCAATGGTTTTTTGCAAGAGAGAGAGAGAGAGTGTGTGTAATATACTATGGCTTTACAATTCTACGCAATTACTCACACAAACATAACTTTAGCTCCTCGTTCTTCATTCTTTATCTTGAGCTAACATCTGTTGTTCTTAATTCTTCATTTGATTCACACGTCAAGATCATCACATGCTTCATTTTGTAGCGTTCTTGATTGTGGCTTTAAGTTCTCCGAATTGCATCACAATGGCTCCAAACCTATAAAAAATTCTACATTCACTTGAAATAAAATCATTAGTCCATAAATCACTTGTGCACATCATCAAAATTCACTGGGATGGGTCTTAATATCCCAGCACTTATCACTTAGTAAGTCTGTTGACCTCCCTCGTTCCTCCTAGGTTTGGTCCTTTTATAGGTACAACGTCACGTCGACAGATAACCGTTGTACCGGACGTGGCACGTGTGTTCTTGCATCTCGGGCATAGTGTACAAGTGACCATGGCCAATTACCCCACTTCCTCTCAGAGACGTGGGGGCTTAATGTGCGTGAGGCTAATTGACGTTGACCAAGTAAACTGCCGAACATTCTTGTGGGCTCGTCGAGCATGATGGGCTGCTTCGTCTTCTTTGGAGGGCTTAGCCTATGTAGGCGTTAATACCCAATATATATTTAGGAACCGGCCCAATGACGTTAATAGGAGCCGGCCCAATGATGTAACACTTTCCTATGAACATGACAAGCAAATTAATGGATGGCTTCGTGAAACGGGCTAATCTCTAGTTTTGTCATAAAGAGTATTCATCAATTTTCACTTAACGGTGGGGGAGATTTTTTTGTCTTTGAAACATTCGTTTTCATAATTATCATCCATAATGAACCCGGACAAAGAAACAAACGATAACATTCATAATAGAGATCAGGTGCTCATCCTAGTGGTTGAGTTACCCGGTTACCTTGGTGGAGTCCCAGCTTTTAGGGCTCCGATGAATACCTGACTTCTCCGTGTTCAGGGTAAGCGATTAGGCTGGGTGTACCCATGTTTCACGGCCCAGGTCTCCTCCTTTCCGATGGAATAAAAACATTCATAATAATATTTATGCGAACATCATGTGCATGCCATGTGTAATTTTATCCATATTTGAATTTTCATAATCGAAACTTGACCAGAAGAAGAAACGATATGTATTCTCATCTTTACAGACGGCGTTAACTTTATGTGATAATATTGTTCCATCCGAGGTTGGAGTCATATTACATGTTGAGTTGATTACTTGATTTTTTTCGTTTTTCATGGATCTCACGAAATATTGTCAGCGTAACGGATTCGGATCCTTGTCACATCTCCCGAGTCCGAACTCGCTATCAAGCATACCTCGTCAAAAGTGCACGCGAGGACCCGATGGTATCGCCCGCGAAATGCCGCGCCCGTGGCGAAGGGAGCGAGCGGCCAGGCATCTGCCAGCTGTCCCAGATCCTGCCGACGTGGCAGATACGGCCTCGCTTCCTAATTTCTCGCCCTTCTAATTAAGGATCTTTTCCTAGGTCATTAACAGATTTCTCTTCTCCCTATTTCTGGAAAAAGAGGAGAGGGAAGGGGCGCACGTGACAAGTTAGCGGTCCTCTCTCTCTGTTGTTCATCAGGGTCAGGGGGTAACGCGTCTCCTCCCACCACCCTTAGTTTCATGTTTTCATTTTTCCTTTTAATTCCTTATTTTCTTGTTCGGAACCAAAACCCAGATCTCGATGTGACCCCATCCAATCCGTAGACGAAGAATCGATCCAACTATCCATCGACATGTAAATTAATTCGATCGCATCTCCTCTGTTTCTCTTCTGATGTTTTGCTTTCGATATTTCTCTTCCAATCTAGTCTCTTTATTTTCTTAAGATTTCAGTAAATATTTCGGTTTCTGTTTTGTTTACCTTAACCAGAATCTTTTCTTTTTCGGGGTTTAAAGATGAATTTCGGATTAGTGTTCGAAGTTTTTGCATCTTTATCTTAAATTGCCTTTTTTATCTATTTATTCATAAACAAAATTGATTAGATTTCTCTGTTTTTTACCCTGTGATTTTTTTGGCGTCTTTCAGGATAATGGAAGTTCGAGGTGGCGCATATTTTGATCCGGACTTTGATTCGCTCTTTGATCGGATTCCTCAGCCCAGGTTCAGTAATTCTCCTTTAATTCTCTTTCCCGTTAAATAACTTTTTTATATAAAAAAAGTGAAAAAAAAGAGAGATAGAGAGAAGAAAAGGTTGAGGATGTTGATGATGGTGATGTTGCAGAGTTTGCATCGACAACGACGCCTGCGACGGCTGCACGCTTGTAAAGGTACTGAGTCGGTACTTGTTTATCTTTTACCCTTTAATTCTTTGTTTGTTTTTTCCGTTATTATTATGATTGGGGGAGTTCCGTGTTCCCCAGCAAAATCATCTTTCTGTTACACGGTGTTTTCCACTTCGCATTTTTTATATAAAAAAGTTGTTTTATTGTTAAATCTACAGGCCATTATCACCGGTTAATTTCGAAAATATGCTTTAACAATCGGAATCGTGATAAAGAACGCATTAAATCCAAACAGTTTTAGTTCACGGGGTTCATAATTGCACCGCCGCCGCCTTTTTGGCCTTTTTTTGGTTTTGTCTTATTTCTTTTTTGTCTCCCAAAATGAGGAGCCTTTTGTGGTTTCTCTGAGGTAAAAAAAGCCGTAGAATTTTCTGGGCGCTGCGAAAAAAACCCGTCGCCGTCCTGACTGGCGGACCACATAGCGCCACGTGTCGGGGCCGGCGTCAAGGCGCCGCCTTTGTTTTGTTCTATAAATTACAAAGGATGATGATGATTTTGTGTTGATTGGTTGATTGAAGGTTGACAGCGCTAATAGGCACGGGATCTTGCTGGAGATGGTGCAGGTCCTAACCGACATCGACCTACTCATCTCCAAATCGTACATCTCTTCCGACGGCGGCTGGCTCATGGACGGTTGGATTTTAATTTTGATTAATTTTAGTAAACTCTGTTTACAAATTAATTAATATGTCAATTAATTTTGATTAATCAACAGTGTTTCACGTGACGGATCAGCTGGGCAACAAGCTGACAGACCCGGACCTCGTCCGCTACATCGAGCAGTCCCTCGTCACCGACAGGAAAGGCGTGACGGCGCCGCCGCCGGAGGTGATGACGTGTCTAGGCAACCTTGTGGGGCCCGGCCACGGTTCATCGGCTTACGCGGAGCTCGAGGTCACAGCCTCCGACCAGCCGGGCCTCCTCTCGGAGATATCGGCCGTTCTGGCCGGCCTCAACTGTTATGTGGTTTCCTGCAAGGCATGGACCCACAACCGCCGGGCAGCCGTCATCCTCCACATTGTGGAGGAGAGCACAGGCAGGCCCATGTCGGACCCCGGCAGGCTGGCGCACGTGGAGGAGGAGGTGCGCAGCGTCGTGGGGGCCCACCTCGGTGCCGGAGAGCTGTGGAGGGTGAGGCTGTCTGGTCCGGCGCATGGCCGGATCCACCCGGAGCGGAGGCTACACCAGATGATGCACGAGGACCGCGACTACGAGGCCGGGCCGTTGCCGAGGCCCGTCGAAGGGGACCAGTTCAGCACGATGACGGCGGTGCTGGAGGCGAGGAGGAGGTCGGCTGCATCGGCGGCGTTGGAAACGCAGGTGTCGATTGATAGCTGGAAGGAGAGGGAGTATTCGATCGTGAACGTACGGAGCAGGGACCGGCCCAAGCTGCTGTTTGATACAGTGTGCACGCTGACGGACATGCAGTACTTGGTTTTCCATGCCGCCGTCAGTTCCCACGGGCCGCTGGCGATCCAGGAGTATTACATCCGGCACATGGACGGCCGCACGTTTCTCGATACCGAGAACGATCGGCGGAGGGTCAGTCGGTGCCTTGTCGCCGCCATAGAAAGAAGAGCGTCTCATGTTAGTAGCCCTCCAGTACTGATTTTAACTTAAACAAGGCGTGTGAGGTTTGGGTTATGATGATGCATTTTGTTTTTCGTTTTTTCAGGGATTGAGGGTGGAGGTTTGCACGAGGAACAGGAAGGGGCTGCTGTGGGAGGTGACGAGGGCGTTGAGGGAGAACGGGCTGTCGTTGGCGAGGGCGGAGTGCACGGCGAGAGGGGAGAGAGCCGTGGGGACGTTCTATGTGACGGAGGCATCGTCAGGGAGAGGGGATGTGGATCCCAAGAGGCTGGAGTCGGTGAAGATGGAGCTAGGGGAGAGCGTCAGGGTGAAGGTGGGCAGCAATCGGCCAGGCGGGCCGCCCGTGAAGAAGGTTGTCGGCGCCGGTGAGGATGGTGGAAACAATGCCGGCGGCAGTGGCCGCAGACAATTATTGGCGGGGAGAAGCGTGGGCGCGGGGAGCGGGATGGAGGAGGAGCGACCGAGATTGTCGATTGGAAGCCTTTTGTGGTCGCACATTGAGAGATTGTCGGGCAATTTTGGTTCCATTAGATCCTGAGATACTTTGGTAATGTGAAGTATTTCTCGCGTAGGATGTACATATATCTAGGGGTTGGCTTTTGAATTTAGTGCAAGTGAACGAAGATTTGTGGGTATTCATTATTACTTTTATCTGCTTATTTGATCTCATGTTAATTTGAGTACAAGTACTCATACAAGTTGGGCATATTTTGAATTAACTTTGATCAGACGATCTACAAAGTATATCAGCAAGTGACCCTAACTTAAACTGCACGCCGAGGTTACTGCAGCACTGCTTGGTAACCGAGATGTGGTGCTCGCTCCCGGGCAAACATGATGCTTCTTCACCCAAGCAGGCTTGAAATTCTCCAGTTAACTTTTTACATAAAAATAAAAAAATTCTTACCATGACCCATAAACAGTGGGTTGTGCCAAAATTCTCACCTGGTCATCAAGGTTTCACCTCAAAGGTAGGGAAACAAACGGGTCCTTAGTTGGGGCCTCTTATAACCCAGTTGTCCCCGCATAGCACCATAGACTTGCCGCGCTTTTCTTGCGTCTTTGAGTTGTTTGAAGGGTATATTCGAAATCAAAGATTGTGTGTCTGTGATGAGCAAGGTTCTGTTGGTTACGTTAGTCCCCTTGTCACTTTAAATTCATCTCCATCTATTTGATTACAAGATAGCGTTACTGTTGCATCATTGAGCAGGCCTTCGAGGGATTTGTTCAGTAGGCGATTGAAGTCCACAAAGCCCATGAAAGAAGCCCGAAGCAAACGCAGTCAAAGCCCACGTGTCATTCGCACGTTGCGCTTCCACCCATCGAACGTGGGATTGAGGGAAGCTCATAAATAGTACGGATATGGGCATCAGTTACCCCTACTAATTGGGGAAGATCGTGGCGCCATAATTGTCGACTGTTATCCTCCGTCACTGAAGAGACCTCGGAGGTCTATAAATACACTTGAGATGAACAGAACGAGAGGGGTACGAGATTCGATACTCTGACATTCTATACTCCACTTAAATTCTTCCTCTTGCAAGGCCTGACTCGAGACAAGACTCAGTGGGTCGATCTCAACAGCTCCAAGCTCCCTCTCTTTTAAGTTCTCATACTAACTTAAGTATTGGAGGGGATTTAGGTCGGAACCCAGATCTGACCCCCCTGACTTTTGTGATACAGGAAACTCGTGGAGTGATATAACAGAAAGGTCACATCTCCATCAAGGGTCGTACAAGACTCCATCTGCTGCAAGGGTCGAACGAATCTCCATCAAGGGTCGTAGAAGACTCCATCTGCTGCAAGGGTCGAACGAATCTCCATCAAGGGTCGTAGAAGACTCCATCTGCTGCGAGGGTCGAACGACTATCACATTCCAATTCCGTCTACCAATGACCCCGGCTCTACTAAATAGGGTCCCACGCAATCAGCTGACGAGGCTCCACCTCGACAGAAGAAGTTCACATCAGCCTCGATACCGTTAACGCCATTTTGGCCTTAACAGTTGGTGCCATCGGTGGAAAAACATCAGTCGACATCCTGAAGCATCACACTAGCAATGTCGGCTGGACCCAGCAACCCCGGACCAAACCTTGGTCCAAATGAAAACTAGAATGCAAACAACGTTCAAGTCGAAGACATTGTAAAATCCGCGTCTTCATCTACGGTGTTGAATCATTGGGCCGGCACTTGAGATGACTTGACCGACAGATGCCTAAGACCCACGGGGCCCACGAGGGAAGCTCGATATCGACTCGGTCAAAGCCCACGGGCCAGTCGACCGTTGCATTCCCCTCACTCAAACGTGGGATTAAAGACGAGCCTGTAATTAGCGGGAAAGTGGGCAACATTCACTCCTATTAAAGGGGGAGGATCGTGGCACCATAATGGGGTGACCGTTATCTCCCCAACGTCACTGAAGAGACCTATGAGGTATATAAATACCGTAAGGTTCCAATTCCCAAGGTACGAGATCTAATACATAGACTCTACTCTTTCATCCTATAATTCTATCACTAAAGAGCTTGCGACGACAGATCTGAGACGAACCTCCGTGGGTTGATCATAGCTGCTTCAAGCTCGCTCTCATCCTTAAGTTCACATGCTAACTTAAGTATTAGAGGGGATTTGGGTTGAGACCCGATCCAACCCCCCTAACGTGTCTTTGTGGTGTAGATCGACGAGTCTCCATCTTCCACGAGGGCCGTTTTCGAGCTTCCTAACCTCGAACGATCGACATACAAACTGTCCAAGGGTCGATCGAGCACCGCATCCCAACCAACATAAATCATCCGACCCTGGTTCTTCCAACTTAGGATCCCATTCAACCTGCTGACGAGGCTCCGAATCAACACGAAGAGTCCACATCAGCTTGACAACTGTCTCGGTTATTTTTGGCCTTAACAGTTTGACGCTGTCCGTGGGAAACGTTAACCAGCTCAACATCCCGAGGCGATCAAGAAGCAATGTTGGTTGGACCCAACAATATCGGACCAATCCAAGGCCCGAAAGAGATGCAAAAGGAGAATATCGTCCAGGTGACTTGGGAAGCCCCCAAAGAACCTAAGGTGTCCCGGAAGCAGTTCGACCAGTTTTCAGAGTGGGTCGACAAGAGTCTCGGTGTATTGGCGACCCTGATACGCCAAAGCTTGGGAGATCCGACACCTGCGAATGGGCCATTGTCGCCTCCAATTCTGATGACAACTAGAGGCGTATCCACACTGGGAGATCAAGGAGATCCGAGAATGGATCGACAAGAGATCAGCCTGCACTTTGCGACCCCCCGACTCACCTAAATGATGAAGGGGGGATTGATTATCGTTCTTTCAGTATCCGAGAAGAGTCTGGTCCCTCCAACTACAATGAAGCGAACCGCCATATCCTGGACCAGGTAATATACGGGGCTCCCCAGTGTAATAACCCTCTTAATCGTGCAGGTGGCTATGGGAGGAGGGACGAGATCCCGAACCGATCTACGGGACCAACATACGGGCAAGTCGGAGAGGGGAGATCCTTGCTCATCCAATCCACACTTCGGCAGACCCCATTGAAGAAAAACATCATCTTCTCACCTTCTCTCCCGAAGTTCACCTCTTTGCCAGCGTACGATGGGAGAGGCGACCCATGGTTGCATATCGCAAATACTTTAATGTGATGCTGCTTCATGGGGCCGATGAGCCATTGCCGAGCCTTCCACACCACCTTATTTAAGAGGACAGAAGGCTGGTACGAAGGATAACCCGACGGTAGCATCGGGTCATTCGATGAACTGGCTGATATGTTCTGCAAATAGTTTGTCGCAGGTCGTCGTCCAAAGAAGAAGTCCTCCCACATCCTCTCGCTCAAGCAAAAAAAGAACAAGTCGATCCAAGCCATCGTCCAAAGATTCAACGATGAGAGGCTCGACGTAGAGGAGACGTCAAATGTAACTGTCATAGCGACGGCCACTCAAGTGGTGCAGAACAAACATCTACGGACGGCACTCCATCAGTTTCCCACTTATAACCTCGCAGAAATGTTCAATATCACGGATCGGTTCACCATCTTCGAAAAAGCGGAAGAACCGACCGGAACCGCAGGGAAAGGCACTCCCACCCGCCGTGGAGACACCAGGCAGGAGAAACCAACTCAGAAGACCCCTCGTCAAGAGTCTCGAGACAAGAGACCCAGCGAGAGGAGCCCTCGGAGCAAGGAACACCCTACCTATGCAAAGCCAAGCGCCCCCAAGATGGAGGTCCTCGCTTATGCCCCACGGAAAGAACTGGTACAAGAATCTGCCAAGAAAGGCAAGTACGAGAAGAGGGACGTCCTCAAATTCTGCAAGTACCACAATGACTATGGACATGATACCAACGACTGTTGGACTCTCAAAAAAGAGATCGATGTACTGGTCAAGCGAGGACAAGTCAAAAATCCAGCTAACGATCAACCTAGCAAGGAGGGATCCTCGAAGCAGAAGGGAAAGATGATTGAGTCACCTGTCACCAAGGTGATCGACTAGCAAGCTGGTAGTCTAGTTTTAACATTTTAAAACCACAAGCGTACGGCTGTCGTCTTAGCGCGTTACGGGTCGTCCGCAGGGAGGCTAGGATGATCTAGTACTAGCTCGATTTTGGGCTAAATAGCTAGCTACGCAATCGATTTAGAATGGATGTATGAGTTATGGGGATGAACACATGAATGACATGAGGGTATGAAAGTATAGCGATAATGATGAATAGAAGATGAGAAATAGGACCCCAACAATAACAATGACAGAACAATAACAAGACATCAAGATCAACACAAAGAACAATACATAAGGACAACAAAAAAAACAACACCAATAAGATGCAGAAAAAGATAAAGGAGAAGCTTATCTCGTTGATTTCTTGGATGGGATGTCATGCCCTATTTTGAACTATATGTGTATCATACTGAACACACGTGATACTTCTACCTACGATGCATACGTAGGCATGAAATTATCATAGATATCGATGTATGTGACGTAGCACAAGGGGGATTGGGCTGTAATACGTGGCTAAGGATAGAGAATGCGAAATGTGAGTGCGGGAGAAGTGCAAAGTCGTGGGTGTGAAGCAACAGGAATGTATTGGACGTGTGTGCGTGGTGCAGGTATGCATGTGTAGGCATGCATGGGTGTGTGTGTGTGGGAAAGCCATGCAAGTGTGAAAGGGGTTAGGGGTCAATGGCAACCCCGTAAATTTTTAGAAAGATTTGGGGCAAAACGGTCATTTGGACAACAGCTGTTGTGCGTACATTCTAAGATGGTATGTGCATAAAGTAATGGCATATTTGTAAATATACGAATGTGTGAGGGGTAGTTTGGTCATTTAATAATTAACATGGCTTATGTGATAAGCCATGGAAAATCTATTCTAGAAATCTCTCCCTCTTTCTCTCCTTTTCTTTTTCTTTTCTTCTCTATTCTTCTCTTTTCTTCCCTTATCCGTATCTCCTCTCCTCCCACTCATTTCCCACCCTCCAATTTCATGCTCCTCCCTCCTACCCCTCTATGTTATTCCAAAAAAGAAGAAGAAGAAGAAGAAGAGGAAGAGAAAAAGAAGAGAAGAAAGAACACTCTTGAGGTAGGAAACTAACTTGGATTTGAAAATTTAATTAGGGTTTTATTTTCTCATGTTTTTACATCATGTTTTATCAATATGAAGTAGTGGTAATCAAATTCATATGCCATGATTCAATTTTCATGAATCTCACTTGAAAATTCTTAGCAAAATTACACCCTTTGAAATTCTGAAATCTTGATGTCTGTGTTTGCCTTGATTCTGGTTAATGAGCTCGAATTAGGGTTTGAAAAAAATACGAGCTTGTATATCTTGAAGTTCTACCCGAAAATCATATAAATTTTGATATATATTCAATTCAGAAATTAGGAGCAAAAATTCCATCTTTACAACATGTCTGTTTGATTTTCAGTTTTGACACAATTTAGTAAAATTGATCTCAACACATGCACACACACAATGGAATTCATGTTCTTGGTCTTGTTGAAAAGTTAACAAGTTTTCCTAAAAATTCATCAGAGTGCTTATATGTTAAATTTCTGGCTACAACATGCCCAAAATTTGCTTTCAATACAGATCCTGAAATCTGTCTGAAAAACAGATTTGACACACTTTACCAAATAATTCACTATAAATCACATACTTAATATGTGTACATGAAATTTTATCTGTGATTCCAGGACTAACATATCTATAACTTTAATTTATGACATTTTGTTAAATTCGCAATAAAAACTGATGATATGCGCTCATGTATTGTCAACTTCTCCAAATTCCAGCAATCTGAAGTACTAAAGTGGTGTTATAAATTTTGCTCTATTGCTATTTCACCCTCTATAGTGCATGATTATTGTTGCTACATGAAAGATAGATTCATGATATGTTTTTCCAATGGATTTGCTAATGTTCTTACGGACATACACATCACGTTCACCACGTGTTCGTGAAAATGCCACAATGAAGTGAAAGTTGAATAATATGAGAAATGAGCTTGTAAACATTTGTGCTATAAAACATGTTGTGAAATAGCAATGGGGTCATGTGAAGCATGGTATCATATGTTATGAGTGATGAATTGAAATGGCTATATTGAAGGGCATGGCACTTGGGTGCATGACCCATTTGATATATGATTTGATTACGATGGAGGGCATGGCACTTTGGTGCATGACCCATGTTAATATGAGTGTGGAATGTGAAACCATGCAACGTGTCCCCTTCACTGCTACATGTAATATTAAATAAGGTTTAGAATGTCTCAATCCTCCCTAATGAGGGTAATTTAGCAAAACCCGAGTTTAGGTGGGATTTGAGTAAATTGTGGATATTAGTCCTGGACTGAGAAGTTGGGGAAATGATTATGTGATATGTGATATTTATACCCACTCGCCTTTACCAGGAGTGGAGGGGACATACAGAGGTTGTGTTACTGTGGGAGAGCCTCACTCCTGCCAGGGATGGGGAGCTGAGAGGCCCGGTGTTGTACAGTGCCCGTGTCCACTGCGCTGTGTGCTATATTCACCCCAAATTTGGGGTGATATCTGTTGGATATGGAAGACGTTTGTACACCCTTGTGGGGGATGTACGAGGGAATACGGACCTCGAACGTCGCGCACACTAAGTCATGTGCAAAGGGAATCTGTTCCCTTGCGGAGAGGATCTCTGTATGAGCGGGAAAGTCGCATTATATATGCATAAGTGCATGCGACATATGGCTAATAAAGGGGGAATATCTTAAGCTTATGTTGTACCATGCATATGGTACAACTTAAGCTTATAATGTGCCATGTATCATGGTACACCTTAATTAAGTTGTTCCAAAGGAACAACTTACCCTAAAATAACTACCTTGGGGGCTATAAATAAGACCCAAGGGTAGCCATTTTCCTTACACATTTTTGCATGAAATTCATGCATGCATCTTCTTCATAGCGAAGCTCTGCAGAAATATTTCCTCTCCCTCCATCCAAGTTCTTAATCTAAAATAGAGATTTAGATTGTGGGATTAGTAGCCTTACTCCGTTCGTGAGTAGACTCGATCCGTCGTGGCGAATCCGAAGGCGAAGTTCGTAGACTACCGTGCAGCGTACGCAAGCGTAAGTCTATACTTCATATTATCGATCCTAACTCTGTTTTGTACAGGATCCTACATTGGTATCAGAGCCATATGGGTTCGCCCCTGTCTATCCACCGCCCCGTCGAAACTACGAACGAGTCGTTGTCTTTTTCACGAATGGGTCTCCTACTATTACGGATATAGTAGGAACGCTTCGTGACGGAGAGAACGCAGCGGTTGTTCTTTTCACGTTAGGGTCTTCTATCATTACGGATATGGTAGGAACTCTCCGTGACGGGAAGAACCGACCGTTCACGTAGTACGTTATTCATTTTTGGCACACGGCCATTAAGAGATAACTAATTTCTTCGACGAACGGGTGCTTCATCGAGGAAGGTGATGGAAGTTATTTCCATCGGGTAAGAGGAAAATTTGGTGCATGTGCACCATGGCCAAATGGGCCATGAAGGCCATGCACCCCCTCTCCTCATGCGGAGGGGGTTGGCTACGGCCAATAACCACCGGCGACCACCCCATCAAGGGGGAGAAGAAAGTGCGGCAACCCCATTCAAAGGGGGTGGCCGGCCATGGCCAAAGGGGCCATGGCCGGCCAACGCCGAAAGGCCTTGACCATGGCCGGCCATGGCCAAGCCATGACCGGCCATGGCCAGGCCGGCAGTGGCCGGCCTTGGCCAAGGGCCTGCCGGCCCTGCGCCCTGGCCACTGCCAGGGCCAGGCCGGCCCTGGCAGAGGCCAGGGCCGGCGCCCTGGCCACTGCCAGGGCCAGGCCGGCCCTGGCAGAGGCCAGGGCCGGAGCCCTGGCCTCAGGCCAGGGCCTGGCCGAGGCCAGGGCAGGAGCCCTGGCCCCGGCCAGCGGCCTGCCGGCCCTGGCAGAGGCCAGGGCCGGCGCCCTGGCCTCAGGCCAGGGCCTGGCCGAGGCCAGGGCAGGAGCCCTGGCCTCGGCCAGTGGCCTGGCCGGCAGGCCCTGGCAGTGGCCAGGGCCTGGCCGGCAGGCCCTGGCAGAGGCCAGGGCCTGGCCGGCCCTGGCCGAGGGGGCCAGGCCCCCTGGCCGGCCAGGGCAGAGGCCCTGGCCGGCCTTTGGCCAAGCCCGGGTCAGGGCAGAGGCCCTGACCGGGAAGAAGTTAAATTCGAAAATTGGTCGACCAATTTTGTGTTTTTGGTCGACCAATCCGACAAATGGTCTGGGTCGATTGTAAACTTGCCAGATGACCCATACGGGGTAACAAATGGCCTTGGTCAAACTCGAATGTGTAGATTAGTCCATACGGGGCTAACTACAGTGCCGAATAGTTCATACGGGACTAACGTTTTAATAAAGTTTTCATTGGGCTCTACTCCTTGAAGATTAGCCATAATGCTCTACTTCATGCGAGATTAGCCAAGTCATTGTGCTCTACTCTTCAGAGATTAGCCAATGTACTTATGAAATTGTGCTCTACTCCTTGAAGATTAGCCGTAATGCTCTACTTCATGCGAGATTAGCCATGTCATTGTGCTCTACTCTACGGAGATTAGCCAATGAACTTATGACGTTGTGCTCTACTCTACGGAGATTAGCCAATGTATTTTATATTCGTTTTGAAAAATACGTTTTCAAAAACGCTTTTCCGCTGCTAAGTACTATAAGAGTACTAACATTTGATAAAGTGAGGGAGAAATATTGAAAGTTACTCTAGATGGTGATTGGAAACATAGTGACCTTTCCGATTCTAGAGTAACATCTTCAATATTTTTCGAAAGTAACTTATCAAATACTTATTTTCCGCTGCTAGTACTATAAGAGTACTATAGTTTGATAAGTGATGGGGGAATATTGAAAGTTGTTCTAGATGGTGATTGGAATCATAGAGACCTTTTCGATTCTAGAACAACACCTTCAATATTTTTCGAAAGTAACTTATCAAATATAATATAATTCCAAGTGGGATTTGAATTTTAGAACTATCCAAATGGGATATTCTATTATCATTTCAAGTGGGAGTTATATTTTAAGAATTTTTTATGCAATGTTTTTGATCGAACCTTCGGTTTTGTGTCTTTTGCAGCATTTTAAAAGTAAAATGTCTTCCGCTTCAAAGAATATCGTCGCTGAGTTAAACAAAGGTGAAAAACTCAACGGCGATAATTACAAACTTTGGTCCATTAAGATACAATACGTTTTAGAGGAGCAAGAAGTGCTCGAAACTCTAAAGAACGTAATGATTGAACCCGAGTTGGGCACTACGGCCCAACACCGAAGAGACAAGGAAGCTTTTGATGCTTGGTCTCGGAAGAATAAGATAGCGCGCATTACGTTATTAAGCAGTATGGCTGATGACATAATGTGCATCTTCCGAGAACATGACCTAGCTATGGACATATGGTCCAAGCTAGAGGAGAAGTTCGGTGGCACATCGGTGTCCAAACTTCGCGCCTTAACTATAAAGTTCGATACATATAAGAAACGTCCAGATCATTCCATAGGGAAACATCTGCGACATATGGCGAACCTTATCTCGGAGTTAAAGGACGCAGGTCATGTGCTCACAGATGAGCAACAAATCCAAGCAGTCATACGTTCCCTACCAAATGGGTGGGATCAGATGAAGATGCATCTCACTCATAATGAGAGCATCAAGACCTTCAACGATGTTTCCAAGCACCTCGAATTAGAGGAAGAGCGGCTTGCGGCTGCCAAGCCAGGTGCAGAAGTGCACATGGTTGCTAGTTCCTCACACGGGGGAAAGAAACGTAAAGATCGTTCGAAGTCTTCTAATGAACGTAATAAGCAACCTGAGTCTACCAAGGAACCCAAACATAAGGGTGGACACAAGAAATGGCACAAGAAGAAAGACTTGAAAAGAATCAAGTGCTTCAAGTGCAACAAGCTCGGTCACTATGCTCGTTCGTGTACGAGTGGAAGTGACGAGGTAACTTGTAATACTAGTTACATATGTGTTTCTAGTTCACTATTTCTTGTGGAATCTAATCCATTTTGGGATAATTGATTCAGGTGCCACCGACCACATAGCAAAGGACAGACGGTCCTTCGTGGAGTATCACCGGATACTCAAGGAATGAAGTGGATCAATGTAGGAAACAACACACGTGTTGAAGTGAAAGGCGTTGGGACTCGCAAGCTTGTCTTGGACAACGGCCGCACTATCCTACTTCATGATGTTCTATTCATTCCATATATTCAAAGGAATATTAAAATTGTGGTCAATTTATTGGGTCTTGGTTAATGGTTGGTTCCTTCATGTTTGTAATATGGACCTATTTTTGTAATAATTCCTTTATTGGTTCTGGGTTATGTATTTAAAGGATTCATTGTAATAAGTACAATGTATGATTTCTCATTTCCTTATGACATATTCTTTGACTAATGAGTCTAATATAATTTGTTGGGACTCAAGGCTTGGTCATATTGGACCAACGCGTATGGATAGACTTGCCAAACGTGGCCTTCTATCCAATGTTTCAAAGGTTGAAATGTCGACCTGCGAACATTGCCTTGAAAGGAAATCTTGTCGCAAGCTGTTTGGAACCGGCACAAGGGCCAAGGTTCCATTACCGCTTATCCATTCGGACATATATGGTCCGATGAATGTCAAGACAAGACGCGGGAAGTCCTATTTCATCACTTATAATTGATGATTTCACCCGATTCGGTAATATCTATTTGATATCCCACAAAAGTGAAAGCACTAAACCTGCTTTAAAAACTATATGAGTTTAGTGGAGAATCAATTAGATCGCAAGATTAAGGTCATGCGAACCGATAGGGGCGGTGAATATCAATCAACAAGTTTAAAGGAACTTTGTGATGAAAAAGGCATAGTACATCAAGTAACTATGCCTTATACTCCTCAACAAATTGATGTTGCAGAAAGGAGGTATAGGACTTTAATGAAAAATGGTCTGTTCAATGATGGCGCAAGCTAACTTGCCAATCACCTTCTGGGGTGATGCATTATTGACAACCGTTTTCATTTTAAACCGCGTACCCTCGAAATCAGTTAGCTCCACTCCTTATGAGTTGTGGAACCAAAGGTCTCCTAACTTAAAACATTTTACCTTGAGTTTGTGCATTCAACGCACATATTTCCTCCCATAAGTATGGCAAACTTGGGCCATGGGGAAGGAAATGTATCTTTAAACGATACGCATTAAACTCCAAAGGTTATGTTTTTTGTTAGTCAGGAAGACAATGGTGTGCTAATTGAGTTTGAGTCGAGGGATGTCACTTTCTTGGAAAACGAGTTTCCAAGACAGGGCGAGATAAGTCAGGACTTATCTCTATTTGAGATTTGTGATCAAGAAGGATTACCTCATTCGAGTGGGAGAATTCTTGGTGAAAACGAAAATACTTTTCAACCTTCACCAATGGATTATACGAATGACGATTATCCTATTCCATACGGGAATAATGATCCAAGTGGGAGCAATTCTAACAACATTTCAAGTGGGAGTGATATTAGAATTGATCTAAATTCGAGTCAACAAGGACTTGAAGAATCTCAAATATGCCACATCATGCCCTGCAAAAGACAAATGGATGGAAGCGATGAAGAAGGAATTGAAATCCATAAAAGTTAACCAAGTCTGGGACTTAGTTAACTCACCCAGAGGACATAGAGCAATTGGGAACAAATGGGTTCTCGAGATCAAGCATAAGGCTGATGGCTCTATAGATAGATATAAAGCTCGCCTTGTCGCGAAAGGTTTTACGCAACAGGAAGGGATAGACTACAGAGAAAACTTCTCACCTGTTGTGCGTTTTACCTTGATTCGCAATGGTAGCTTGCTTATACCTCGAATTACATCAGATGGATGTAAAGACTTCCTTTCTCAATGGAGAATTGGACGAGGAGATCTATATGGAACAACCAACAGGGTTTGTAAAAGAAGGAAACAAACATAAGGTTTGTAAACTTCGTAAGTCCATATATGGTCTTAAATAATCCTCGAGGCAATGGTATATACGATTTCAAGAAGTTGTCTTATCAAATGGATTTTTTCCATGCTTGATGAAGATAACTGAGTATATATCAAGAGGATTAAAAGCAAGTATATTATCATGTATCTATATGTAGATAACATTTTAATAGCCAGAAATGACAAGGGCTTTGTAATGAGTATCAAGGCTTGGCTTTCATCAGTATTTTAGATGAAAGGCATAGGAAAAGCCGCATATATCCTTGGAGTTAAGATTTCAAGGAATCGTTCGAAGAAACTTCTTTCTCTTTCACAGGAGACTTATATAAAGAAGGTTCTAGAACGATTTAATATGCAGGACTGCAAGTCCATTGATATTCATATAAGCATATGCGATAATTTATATCTGGAATCACGTCCAAAGAACCAAAAGGAAAAGGAAATTATGGAAAAAGTTCCATATTCCAGTACAGTTGATAGTCTTATGTACACTATGGTGTGTACGAGACTGGACATCTGTTTTGCCGTTGGAAATGGTAAACTGTTACCAATCCAACCCAGGGCAAGAACACTGGAAAGCGGTTAAGAGGATAATGCAGTATCTTAAAGGAACTGCAGATTTGCAAAAGACTATGATAAAACCAAGAAGGTAGACATAAGGTACATATCTACGCATGAGACGATAGAGGATCAGCTTACGAAAGCGATCCCCAGAAATGTGTTTTATAAACACTTATCATCTCAAGGATTGCGTATGGGCTGAGTTGTACCAAATATATATTCCCATGTCTAAGAAATGATCAAAATTAATAAAAGAATAAGTTCTTTTTCCAACATTGCATATGAATTTCTTAAGAAATGTTTGTGTACATTTTTGAAATCTCAGCTGAATTGTGTGTATGTCGGACAGATTAAGGTTGGCTCTCTCACATGAGCAACCGCCTTATCTTATCAGATGGATAAGATAGAGATGAGACTAGTTTAAAGTCAAAATCATTAGACGAATGATTTAGAGTCAAGAATTTAACAAGATAGTCGAATGAAAGATCTGCATCATATGGATGCTTACAAAAGATCTGAGATCTGTATCACAAGGATATAAAGATCTCATTGGATTTTTTTAATCCTATCTGTCTTATGCAGGATGAGAGTCCGGGAATATTTCCTGAGTAGTAAGGGGACTCAAAAGATAGGCACTGTGGTGTCTGATCTTTCATCCGTACAACATCATTAAGACATACTCTCCCTGGGAAAGGAGTGATGTTGTAATACGTGTTCATACCACGTATGCATTTCGACCACTGAGTTAGTAGCAATAGTGTTTGCTATTATGTGAGACTCAAAGGCCATACGGGTCTTAACTCTTACCCTCAAGGACTCCAATTGGTTCCTTTAGATTTGACGAGATGATCGCTATCTTAGCGTGTTACTAATGGGCTATGGTAATTCGGCTCGGCGGGGCACGTTAGAAAAGCGAATCAAGTCAAGATCATAAGGTTCTCAAGAAGAGGAAGATTGATTTCATGTTCGCATTTGGACTTTAATGATTCAAAGCTGGCCAGCCAATTGTAATCCAGATGGGATTCAATTGTTGAATATAAAGTATAAGAAATGTGAAGAAATAATCTAGGGTAAAGCATGCGTTGAACTACTCAACTTTGCACCTTCGAGGTCGTTGTGTATCTCTAACAAGTGCACAACAACAGACTCTACGCGCATGACGGTCGCACGGTCTATTTCTCGGTATGATAGATGAAAGAACTAAGGGAAAGACGTTCTCTTACAATCCCCTCAAGTGTGAGTGGGAGATGTTGGATATGGAAGACGTTTGTACACCCTTGTGGGGGATGTACGAGGGAATACGGACCTCGAACGTCGCGCACACTAAGTCATGTGCAAAGGGAATCTGTTCCCTTGCGGAGAGGATCTCTGTATGAGCGGGAAAGTCGCATTATATATGCATAAGTGCATGCGACATATGGCTAATAAAGGGGGAATATCTTAAGCTTATGTTGTACCATGCATATGGTACAACTTAAGCTTATAATGTGCCATGTATCATGGTACACCTTAATTAAGTTGTTCCAAAGGAACAACTTACCCTAAAATAACTACCTTGGGGGCTATAAATAAGACCCAAGGGTAGCCATTTTCCTTACACATTTTTGCATGAAATTCATGCATGCATCTTCTTCATAGCGAAGCTCTGCAGAAATATTTCCTCTCCCTCCATCCAAGTTCTTAATCTAAAATAGAGATTTAGATTGTGGGATTAGTAGCCTTACTCCGTTCGTGAGTAGACTCGATCCGTCGTGGCGAATCCGAAGGCGAAGTTCGTAGACTACCGTGCAGCGTACGCAAGCGTAAGTCTATACTTCATATTATCGATCCTAACTCTGTTTTGTACAGGATCCTACAATATCCAGGTCCTGGTATCACATAGTTTACCCAAGTTCCAATTAATTCAATTATAAATTAACAAAATAAGAATTTGCGTGTTACTCCTTCTGCTGGCAACACTTTCCCTTCTCTTTGCCCGTTCTTGTGACTCTGTGCCATGCCTTAGGTACTTGCACTTATCTTATTAGATAATGGTTGCTTAAATACTTGCATTATTTTTATTATTATTCGTTCTGACCCTTTTCTTGCACTAACTTGACACTGGACCGCAGGTATGATCCTCTTATCTGGCTATTCACTTTTCGCTATATATTTAGTTTACATGTCTTATTCCTTTGCCTTGCCTTGTGGATTGGTAACCCTAAAAGCGATGCCTAGATCCAAATTGGTTCCTACTATGGCATGCATTGACGTGCTCCTCCCTAATTTTCAGGTGACAGGGGTAGCATGGCTGGCAGTGGCTTGGAGTTGGATTTCTAGGGTAGTCTTAATGTGAGCTGTAGCTGTGTAGCATGTCATGTTTGTCGTGGGAGGTGGAGAGTGGCGGTGTATGTGTAGTGGTGCATTTGGACTATGTTTGTAAATGAAAGTTGTTATATAAATTTGTTGTTGTTGTCCTACGTTATTTATGAGTTGTTTGATATTATAGTGGAGCTTCACTTGAACTATCCCAGCATGTGCGTAGTGGCCTGCTTATTCAGTTTCTTCTTTCTCTCTCTTTTCTTCTCTCATCACCCTCACTCTTCAGGATACTTGAAAAAAAATATTTAAATGCTGGGTATTCTGGGGAATGGGGCGTGACAGTGTTTGGCGGCCCATGCATGTCACCGCACTGCGTCTGCGTAAGGGTAGTACGGGTGATGTTCCTACAGGTAGGAATTAAGTCTTAAGGTAGGTAGTGTCTAGCCTTAGGACATCGTCCTAATGTCAAGAGCTCGAGGTATAGAGTTATCTGGGGGTCGCTTTAGACTCTTTGTTCGAGATCTGTATAGGCATACTAGTATGGTATGGCTATTGACTTGTGAAGTTGTATGACGTTCTTGTGTGTGATGTATAGTTAGATTCATGTGCAAGTTACGTTAAGGGTACGTGCGTGGATCCTTAATGTAGTGTATAACCTATTGGATATGTATATACATATATATTAAGTTGTGGGTGGCATCTAGATATGTATATAGCGCATGTAGATTCAAGTGTGTCCCCTTGTATCCCACCTCGGTAGACACGGGTATACTAGATGGGTAGTGTCTCTAATGATGGAAGTATTTAATTGAGTATTGGTTGAATATGAAGATATAGATTGAACTATATAGTCGAATAACTATATGAGGTGTATTGTTAGATGGTTGTATACGTGTGTGGTGTATACTATATGAGGTATATACGTATGTGGTTGAATGACTATATGCTAGTATATGGTATTGCTTTATATGTAAGACATATGAGTCTTCAATGTATTACTACTTCTGAGGGATAATGGTTGTAATCATGTTAAATTATCTATATTAGAGTGAGGGAAACAAGGATATTTCCCTGCCAATATGTTGAGTGTGATGGATATGCGAATCGGTCATAAGCGGTACATGGGAGTGTACATCATTGGTGATGAACGTATATGTATATGATGAGTCGTATATGAGCACCGAGAGATATATATATGTGTGTATGACTCTTCAAGACATGTATGTATGTTGTGTGTGTACCTGACCCTTGTATTGCGTGTTTATATATCCGGCTGTAAGCATGTATGTGTGCCTAACTAGCCATTTGTTACTTATACTTGTATGCTTGTGCCTTACATATGTGTAGACCATACAACATGTATTGGATGTGGTATATGAGCTTGTCCGTGTGATACGGTTGCTGCATATCGAAGAGTGGGTCTGTGGTCTGCTTCTGTATACTTAGGTTGGTATGCCCTATGTGGCTTGGTCATATATGGTCTGTATATAGCGATATAGATAAGTAATGGACGTATGGATAATACGAGTAACACTCCCGATTGTTTGGGATGGATATGTCCTGAGCTGGGTATTGGTGCTTTAGCCCGGCCACCCTAAGTTTAAACTCTTAGCCCTATACCGTGCCTTATATGGAATATGGATATAAGTGTGACGTGTATCGTATGTAGAATGTGGTCAATGTAAGGATTTGAGATTATAGAGTGCAAGTATAAATGGGATGGCTGTGGATTTGCATAGTAAAGTGGAGTTATGGTTTATATATGTGTATATACGCATACCCTGTAGAATGGTGTTTATAAAACCTTTTGGATGTATGTGTAGTGTATGTATTCTTCTACATATGGTGGCATGATGGAGGACTGTGTATTAGTATATGAGATACTTGTATGTATGTAGGTGTGTTGTAACGAGCGTGGTGTGATTGTGTATATGTGTTGTTATTATAAGTAAATCTGTATTTGTGTATGTCTTATGAGTGGTTATATGTATATGTATGTGAATGATCCCTATTCTGATATGCATGTATCAGTATATGAATGCATACGTATATGGAGTATGACTATTTACTGAATGTGTGCGAATGTTGAAATACACTTATTTGTGTGTACACTAGTATGTCAGTAAAAGTGTGGACATATTGAAGGTTAGATATATAGTGGTATGGGTAGCTACCGACTACCTATAGGTTGGGTAGCCTGACTGCATGGGTGTGTAATAGCAGGATATGTATACTAAGTGTGAATGGGTGTGTGCTCATACATGGAAATGTATGTGCATGATGCATAGGTCCTAGTACGTATATATATATATATATATATATATATATATATAGGAGGGATCAAATGACCCCCAAAAATAACCCCCAAAAATGACCCCCTATCAAAAATCCTATGTCCCCCATTTTTTCGGAAGATCCGAACCGTTCATCTTGATCTCCACCCTCTAAATACATGACCCACCAATTTTCAACCCGATCCCATGTGTTTTGTCCGTCCATCAACCATTCGCAAAAGTTCTGTTCATGCGAAACCATTAAATTTGGGTCGGATGGATGAACGGGCAAAACACATGGGATCGGGTTGAAAATTGGTGGGTCATGTATTTAGAGGGTGGAGATCAAGATGAACGGTTTGGATCTCCCGAAAAAATGGGGGGCATAGGATTTTTGATAGGGGGTCATTTTTGGGGGTTATTTTTGGGGGTCATTTGATCCCTCCTCATATATATATATATATATATATATATATATATATATATATGCAAAAAATGTACCTAAGAACGTGCGCAGGTAGAATTACCTGCGCACGCCCCCTCTGTTCGGTGTTTGTAAGTATTTTTTTTTGAATTTGTTTTTGCAGTAGCTAGATATACTTGTTATGAAGCTCCCCACAAAATTTCAGGTCAATCCGACACCGTTTGAGCCTCCGTTCATCGATTTCAAAAACGTTGCGCAAAACTGTCCAAATTCTGGACAATTTTGCGCAACGTTTTTGAAATCGATGAACGGAGGCTCAAACGGTGTCGGATTGACCTGAAATTTTGTGGGGAGCTTCATAACAAGTATATCTAGCTACTGCAAAAAAAAGTTTCAAAAAAATATATTTAGAAACCCCGAACAGAGGGGGCGTGCGCAGGTACTTCTACCTGCGCACGTTCTCAGGCACATTTGCCCCTATATATATATATATATATATATATATATATATATATATATATATATATATATATATATATATATGAATGTTAAAAATGGCTTCCGATATTTGTGGTGAGGGCGATTCCGGCGATCCCCTGGGAGGGCGATCGGGCTTGGGCGCCGATCTTGGAGATCCGTTACTGCCTGAGTCTCATAAGGGGGAACCGAGTGTTGTAGGGTTCCAGCGCGGTGATCGCAGATCTGGGCTTGGGAGTTCTCTTCGTGAGCCTACTCGGATCCTAGATCCGTCTAATTCCCAAGTTAACGAAGTGTTGAGGCATTCTGGTGATCAACCCGTGGATGACGGGTGGAGGGAGGTCCGACGAAGACGTGCTCCTCAGGGTGGGTATCCAACGAGGAAGACGGCGTTTGCAGGGCGACAGCCGTTTAGAGATCCACAGACGAAGCCCAGGTATGGCAAGCTCGATACTCGGCCAGTTGGGAAGGCCCATAATGTGTTTGTGGATATGCCTGTTAGACCGAAGTTCCAATTCAAAATAGATCCTGCTGCGGCTAAACAATATTGGTCTGATGTTTTACCAATCGGTGCACTTATGGTGCAGTGCTTGGGATGTCTCATATTCCTCCACAGACCCGTGAGGATGGGTCAGTGTTTGCTAGGTTCCCAATAGAACTAGTTCAGAGAGGGGCTGAAAATTGGAAGAATACGCTCGTTGGGTATGTATTGGGGGATATCCCCTTCTACTCTCAAATGGTGGCTTGGATGGAAAGATTGTGGAAAACCAAGAAGAGGGTCCAGGTTTACACAAAGGAGAATGGATTTTTCTACTTCAGGTTTGAATCTCAAGAGGAGTGTGATTGGATATTGGCAGGTGGGCCTTAGATGTTTGATGGGCGACTGGTAGTCCTTAAGAGATGGAGCTTGCATATGAGGCATGACCGTGATATATTAACCTCTATACCGGTATGGGTTTTGCTGCATGGGGTCCCTCTTTTCATGTGGAATATGGAGAGTCTCAATATCATCGCGTCGGTTGTTGGGAAACCCATGTGCCTGGATCGTGCTACAGCCTTTTAGGAGAGAATCTCTTACGCCGATGCTTGATAGAAGTGGATGCTTCATCCCCATTGATTTCTTCCTTTGAAGTCTAGATGGAGGATTCGTCGATAGTTACTATTACCACTAAATATGAAGGAGTGCCTCCCCGTTGTTGCCATTGTGTCTGCTTTGGCCATACAGATGATCAATGCCCAATTATTACTAAGCTCCCTTCAATCCAAGAAGAAACTAAGGAGAAGGATCAGGGGTCTATGAATGACACTATCGATCAGACTAAGGAGCATTCGGGAGTTGATAATTCAGGTAGTAACATTGATCCAATTAAGTGAGAGTCTATTATCCATGAGCATGTTAAGCAAGTTCCCACTAATAAGGAGAAGCTAGCACATGGGGATTTGAATATTGAGATGGTTCCATGTAGCAATGTTGAATCCGTGGGAGGCAGTGGGATTGATATGACTCCTAGTGCTGAATGGAGGAACTCAAAAGCTTGCACCCCAACTCAGGTGCCACACGCCAACTCAACAGGCAAATCCCCTCCTCATGTTGAGGCAGTACCGGCTCACAATCCACCGTGTATTAACGATCCTATCTCAGCTATTAGCCCCTCTGCTCGGATTTTGCACACTTCTTGCCCTGTTACTTCTGTTAACCCTTCTAATAATGGCACCGAGCTGCTTATTGATCAGCAACCTCCCTGGCCTTCGTTACTTGATGATCTATTGATGGTGAGATTGATAAATTGCCTGAATGCTTGGCTATTGATAATCCGAAATGGGATAAGGAGGTGGAAGATCAGGTGTAACATAAATTAGATATCAAAAATGTGAAGAAGAAAATTTCTCAGAGTGCTTCAGGAGTTAGTAGAAGATGCACTAGATCTCAGGCCAATTGATATTGCCATGAAATTTAACCTCACAATTCTTGCCAATGACATTCTTTTTTTGGAATACCAGAGGACTTAATAACCCTGTTCGGAGGAGGGACTTGCGGAATAGAATTAGTTCAATAAAACCGTCGGCTATAATTCTTTTGGAGACCAAGCTCAAATCTCCATCTGATATTAATAATTTGGGTATACCATCAGATTGGGTATCCATTGATAACTCTGCTTTAGCTCCTGGGGGGCTCATTATAATGTGGTACAATCCAGCTACTTGGAAGATTGGCACCTTGTCATTCTCAGCTCAGCATATTTCGGTCTGCTGCACTAATATGGGGGGCTTCTCATGTGTGATTATGGGTGTCTGTGCCCATAACACCATATTGGAGAGGAAACAATTATGGCAAAGTCTAGAAGCTGATGTTAGGTTGGTTGGTAATTCGGCATGGCTGGTTGGAGGCGATTTCAACAGTGTACTATTCACTAATGATAAGATAGGTGGGAGAAAAATTGAGGAGGCCATGGTTCGGGACTTCAATGCTTGTATTATTAGGTGTTCTTTGCAGGAGCTTAAGAGCACGGGTAACAGATTTAGCTGGTGTAACAATCGGGTCGGTAAAGATCGTATCTCTGCCCAACTTGACCGTGTATTCTGTAATTCAACCTGGATTAATTCACTATCAGATACTTACATGGAGTACCTGGATCCTAGCACTAGCGACCACTCTCCTATGATTTGGTAGATGTGCATGGACAACAAAGTACTTTAATTGATGATCTGAAGAAGGAGGCCCCTGTTTATTTCGAAAGTATATATAATCAGAACCATTATTTGAGAAGCTTTCCCAAACTTATCCCGAAACGTATCTTAACTTTGGAGTCCTCGGTTTGGCTGCGCAGGGGGGTTTTAGATGCGAAGATTAAAACTGCGGTATTCCAGATTGGTCCTGACAAAGCCCCTGGCCCGGATGGTTACAATGGCTTATTCTTCCAACATAACTGGTCTCTTCTTGGGGATGAGGTAACTTTGGCGGTTAGATCTTTTTTCAGATCTGGCTCTCTCCTTAAAAGTGTCAATCATACTTTTCTTACATTGGTGCCTAAGAATACTAATGCTTCGTCCTTAAGCGACTATCGCCCAATTGCCTGTTGTAATGTACTCTATAAAATTATTAGCAAAATTATCAGCAACAGATTAAAAGAGGTGGTCCATGCGTTGATATCCCCTAATAAGTCTGCATTTCTTAAAGGGAGGCTACTCACTGATTCGACTCTTATAGCCCATGAGCAGATCAGAGATTTCAGCAATCAGATGGGAGGTCGAGCATGCCTGAAATTAGACTTGAGGAAAGCGTTTGACAGTGTCAATAGAGATTTCATCCTGTACTTCCTGAGGCTTATGGGTTTCCCTGAGATTTTCATCGGATGGATCAGAGAGTGCATTACTACTCCAACCTTCTCTATCCTAATTAATGGTGCTCCTGTGGGTAATTTTAAAGGTAATAGAGGTATCCGCCAAGGTGACCCTCTCTCCCCCTACTTATTTGTGGTTGCTATGGAAGGCGTTCTCAGTTCTTATGGCCAAATCTATTAATATGGGCAATATCCAACCTATGCGCCGCTCTGGAGATATTTCACATCTTTTATTTGCGGATGATCTTCTTTTGTTCTGTCGGGCTAACAAAAGATCATTTTATGGAGTTAAAAATTTGTTGGAGTTTTCCAATATTTCAGGACTACAAGTAAACTGGGACAAAAGTGCTGGCTTATTTAGTAAGGGGGCCAAAAACAAACAAGGGTTAGCGGACTTGTTAGGAATCAAGATTTCCACGACTATCACTACCTATCTTGGATTGCCCCTCTCATCGAAATATCCTAAATCTGCTAATTTCGGCAAATTGGTGGATAAGTGCAAGAAGAGGATGATGGGTTGGAGTTCTTCTCTTCTATCTATCTCAGGCCGCATAGAACTTGTTAGAACAGTCATATACGGAATTGTTGCCTTTTGGATGAATGCCTTCCACATACCAGCAAAAATTCTTAGAATCATCACTTCAGCTTGTAGGCGCTTCATTTTGGGGCCTACGAGAGCTTGGTCTTGGGATGATATCTGTAAAACGAAGTCTGAAGGGGGCGTTGGGCTTAGATTGTTGGAAGATTTAAATGAGGCGGCGGGGCTTAAGCTAACTTGGCGGTATCTCACTACTGACACTCTTTGGGCAAAGCACATGGTGAGGCATTATGGGGAGGTGGGTGGATTCTTTACTGCCAAAGGTATGTTAAAACATTCCGGTACATGGAAACGTATGCTGAATTGCAGAATGAACTCTCAGAATCTTATCAGAAAGAAAGTCTGGGATGGGCTAGCTACTTCTTTTTGGAATGATCACTGGTTAAGTTGCGTCCCTATTAAAATTTTTGTTCAAATCCCTGCCGGTGCGGAAAAGGCCTGTGTGCGTGACTACTTGGCCAACGCCAGCTGGAAGCTTTTTCCGGTTCTGGATCCTATTAAACATTTGCTGCAAAAGGTAAAGTTAATTCCGGGGGCTGATGATTGGGAATGGGTGCCTGGGGACCGGTTTACATTCAAACAAGCTTGGGATGGAATCCGAAAGAGAGGTTTGTGCTTTCCCTATCACAAATTAATATGGTACAGTAATCATACTCCTAAAATGTCTCTAGCTCTTCTCCGTGCATTTCGGGGTAAGTTGCTTACTCGGGATATGATTACAAGATGGGGGCTTAATACTCCTACTCAATGTGTTTTATGTGATGATAACAAGGATGAATCTATTGAGCATCTATTCTTCAGTTATAGTTTTTCTAACTATATATTGCGCAGGGCATTTCTGAAGTTGCAAATTACAACTCCCATCATTCCTACACTTAACGAGATTGGGAATTACTATCTTGCGCACTTCGGAGGGAAGAGTGCTTTGAGCCGACGTCCAAAAACGACACCGCTATGGTTTGGCATATCTGGAAAGAGAGGAATAAGCGTATTTTTGAGGTGGAGAAGAGAGGAAAGACCATCCTTTTTGAGGCTATTGCTACCGACATCAGAGTTGTTCTGCAAGACCAAGACCCATCTACGGAGGAGGAGACTGTTGCTTATGCCAATTGGGATTTCAGGGACATGGATTAAATGTTGGTCATTTCTATGTGGTGTGATTTTTGTATATTAGTTTTGATATTCTTTTGTATAGCCTCATTTGGGAATTGGTTTTGATAGTGGGGAGTGACGGCGCTTGTGCCCTATCCTCTCCCTTTTGAACCCACTTTCCAAAATGGGCTATTAATGTATTTGTATATTACTTAATTAAGTTTACGCTAACCTTTCATATATATATATATATATTAGTCATAACCCGTGCCCGTAGGGCACGGTTCATTTACGATATCACCCCTCAAAATCTTAGATCCCCAAAATTTAGCTCAGCCCTAAATATTTTGTTCATCCCAACAGTCTTAGTTCCTACCAAAATTGACAAAAAATATACACTTCACAAACATGACACTCTTAAGAATGAGAATGAACATGGATCAAACCATATATTTCACTTTGCAAACAGGACACTTTGGTGTTTATTTATTTATTCCCCTAAAGAGTAATTTTGGGGGGACAAACAGGGCACACATGCTAATTCAACTCTAAAATTCCAGTATGCTTTTTCTCAAGTTAAAATCTGTCACCCAATGGGCTCATCCACAATTAGATGACCATGATGTAAACTCATGCATTTCTTTATCTGACCTCATCTAGAATCCATTCAAAATTGTATGAAACATAATTCCAAAGTCACCTATTATCAAATATAGATATGTACTTTAATTTTGATGTGAGTGCAAAACTTTATGTTAAACTTGGCATGTCAACAAACACTTCATGTGCATAAGAACTAAGATAATAGATAGAACAAATAAGATAACCCTTTCAACTTATGAAGATCAAAACTTCAATACATACATTATTTCTCTATGAGTTTCTTTTTATAAATCAAAAATTAAGATCAAAATTTTATTAACTTAAACCATCTGTGATCAATCTCCAAAAAACCTATTTGATTTCAAACAACAAAAATTACAGGGATGGCATCAATACATGAAAATTACAGGGATGGCATCAATACATGAAAAAACTTCGAATTTCTCAATGGCAAAGGGCTAGGAGGTGGCCTGGTAATATATAAACACAAACATTCTCATCATTTGTTTAAAAAGGAGCAGTTTTAAATTGTAAATACAAATGAACTAATAAAAAGGATTGAGTGGTCCTATAAATACAAATGAAAATGATGACTGTTGGAAAATAGTAAAGAAAAGAAAAAGAGGAAGCACTTTTAATTTGATGGCAGTATAAGGAAGAATAATCTTTCTGATGTCCAACTCGAGCTGCTTGAGTGGGCCTGTGAGCTTCCCACCTCGAGAAGACAACGCTCTTCTTGAGCTTATCATCGGTGACTTAATCGACTTTAGGCTGCTTCTTCACCACCGGGTGCTTCGCAAATTGCTTCCTCTTCTTCTGCAATTCAATTGAGGGAGACAATGAGGAAAAAACAACGTTTTCAGAAAGTAGAATGCAAAATGCACAAAGGAGATGTGCAGTTAATAATAACATATGACAATAAGATGTGCATTTAACAAATTTAAACCAACTTCTAACACCAGCATATAGATAGAAACTAAATGTTTTATAGATCTAAACTTGGCATTTTTAAAACCTTTAGAATATAATCTCAATGTTTTATGCAATCGGCTATTTTTACGGCTTTCACAGTTGTCTTTTGCAACCAAGGATTAATGGAAAAACAAAAACTTCCAAATAATTCTTTCATTATGGCATAAGCTTTTTATTACTAAAATTGACATTATTTTCCTTAAGGAGAAAAATTGAGATTTGAATAAGCTATCTTTGTGTCTATCATTATTGATTCATATAAATATGATGGTGGCTGACAATCATTTAGATCCAAGGCATTTAAGCACATATTACTGTAAAGAAAAAGTCTGCACATCCGACTTTCTATCTACGACTTATGGCTCAATTGCGTAACACATGCATGGGCATCAACATTCCTATTGTAATGTGTGCACTAAACTGCAGAGATGGCTTATCACTATTAAAAGCATTTAGGGAATTAGAAACTCACTCACTGTGTAGGTAACATCATCATCAAAACAACTCCATTTTTCAAAGGGAGAAAAAGGGTGAAATTGGGTCATGTCAGGTTCATGGAGAAAGTAAACTAACTTTTCATAAGAAGCACAACTTTATATTCGAAGCGGTTTGGTGTCTGTTTTGCATTTAGGGAATAGCTAGCAGGAATAAATTAGGAGGCCATGTGAAGGAAGTTAGCATCTAACTCTCCCATATGACATAACATTTCCTTGTCTTGCAATTACTCTCATCTTTGTTAATGATGTTGTTAATAATAACTGTTTTGGTACATAATGAAACATGCCAGTTCCTAGTGTTTATGGGACAATCATGTGAAGATAATTAATGATGTTATCATGTGCATTTATGGTTTGGAAAGTAACAGAATGTTGATCCTATAAGCAATTTCTTGACCTACAACCCAATCTTTTTTCTGACGTATCATGAAATGTGATGCTACTATTATACATGTCCATTAAGAAAAGTGGGAGATACCTCAAAATTCATAAAATGCCCTCCTGCAACCTGTAGATGATCTAGCCCATTTGAGCAAATGTCACCTACACACAATCAACAACAAAAACATATGCAAAATGTAAGCGAAAATCAAATGAAAGGAAACTTGCGACTTACAATCAAAATTACGTGTGATGTTGGGTTGGATGAATATTTAAAAAGAAAAAAAAAGTTACAGGCGATCTTAATCCATCCATCTCATATCGAAAAAAATAAAGATGCAATAGGCCCAGGAGAAGAAGGTTTAGAAGGGGAAGAGGGTTTTTATCAAAGATGAGAGTATATAGTTGTGACAATTCAGTATCTGCTACAGAACCTGAGGTTCTGCTGCCTGTAAATAATGATTCATTGAGCCCTCGAGATTTTGGACCTTGCCCTGATATTGGACCGATTTAGAGTCATGCTGCTTCCTGCATGTTGGATGAAAAACCTCAATCACTGAAGAACCTTCCAAGCGTAGCAGACTAATTGGTATGGCCAATTGATCTACCATCAATATATTCATGAAGCGAAACATCTTTTATATGCTATTGATTGAATTCAGCTCACTAAAAGAGCTCACTCTCTAAATAAAGTTGGGTTCAATTATATCACAATTTATATGGACGTAGTTATCAGATTGTTTCTGTAGCCTTGGGTGTTATTTTTGACACATATTTCCTATTTTAATTTTTTAACCTTCTAAAATACATGCATATGATTCCCAAGTGACGTTTGATATAGCATTTTCTAAAACGCTAATGGATGATAGCACACAAGATCAAGGTTTATTATCAGTGCATGAGGTAACTTGGAACCGATCCTTTCATTTCTTGTATTTCTGATTATTCCTGTTGGATATCTAGAATATAACATGCATAAGCTAGAGATTATCCTTTTAGAGTCGTATGCTGGATCTAACTGACAAAAACCTTGTTGCTGTAAACATCTTAAAAGGTGGTGATACTATAGGAATGCTTGTAATATGAGAAAAGAGACTCAACTCCCTCACCCCATTAGGTTTGCAGGAAGCTGAAACAAAAGATGCATCTCAACAATTCATTCTTCCTATTACCTTCTGGTTCCTAGTTAACAACTCTTCTCAAAGAAAATAGTGAGGTTAATTCATACATTCCACAATATGGACTTCCCCAAGTATCAATTACTTCAACGAAGCTCCACAAACAGCGCTCCTTAAACCCTGTATGAAAACAAAAATAGAGATCTTGATCTTGATCTATTCTGTGTACATGTAGTTTATTTGTTCTCTCACATCATTGCTTATTACTTGCAGTGTTGGGTAGCACACACAATATCATCGTTCATAGGCTAATAAGAGTATCTTATACTTTTTTCTCTACACATGCACATGTCAACTTGTTAACTATCACAGGGTGCTATTTCATATGTTGTTTTGGTGTCTCCTTTCAAATTGTTGCAGCACTGCACCTTGCCATTAATTACTGCTACGTTCTTAAAACGTTAATATATAGTTCAAATGCAGCTCAAATCTTAATATCATTCAAGCAAAAAATGTATTTCCTCTGAGATCACTAAGTTATTTGGTTAAAAGGTGTGAAATGGAACATTTACCTAATAATAGTTCTATAAACAACAAAAACAAAAAAAATGACAGTTTTAGTATCAACAATGGCTACTACAAAAATTTGAAAATGCAAACTACGGATTAATTTGATAGAAGTAGAAAGCAATTCAAAATGGTAGTGGGAGGGATGTGATAGTAAATATGAATAGTCCACAGTGTAAATAGAAATTCAGTTTTGTGCAAGTCTAAATTTGCAAGTCTACATATAATTCAAATGATGTTAGTTCTGTCAATTATACTTCAAATATAGTGCTAGTCTAAATATAGTGCACTGTAATTTTGATAGAGTGGTAGCATAACAACCGGAAGTTAACATGATGATTGGATCTCATAGAGATAGAGATAGAGAGAATTTTGATGAATTTGAAAAGAAAAGATGTGTTTTGATGAATGATATCCTTGCAACATACCCATAACAGAGAGATAGAGAGAATTTTGATGAATGGATCTGCAAATAAGCATAACAACCGAAAGTCACATGCTCTCTATCAATCCATTTATTGCAACATACCCATCAACAAAAAAACCAATCTTACTTGTATCTAACAAAGTTGGGACTTTGAAAATAAGCATTTGCATAATTTATTGAAAAATTCCATTGCCCAAAAGTTTAAAAAAAGAGATGTAGGTATTTATTCTGGCGATTTGCAAAGTAGAACTCGAACTAAAAGCTGCAGGCGATTTAACTAAATGTTGCAATTTTTATTATTCTGAACTCTCTCGAACTAAAATCAATGAAGATCAATGAAGATCCTGAGATGTTTTTTCTGAAAAATTCAAAGAAGATCCCGAGACACGAAAAAAACAGAAAATTTGCATTGTACTGGTCAACATTAAAACATCAAATCAATAATACTTGGACTAATACCCAACACAACTAAAGCATCGAATCTTTCCATAAAAAATTTGTATAACCATTTCAAAAGATATTGCAAAAATAATCTTGATGACATCAACATACTTTAAAGGGAACTACTATCTAGGATGATATCAATCGAATCAAAATTCCTTCGGCTTTGTCAACGAAAAGCTGGATCAAGATGCCTACCGTGGCCCAAATAAGAAGCCAAAGGGCTTGTATCCGACGATCGCTCCAGCATAGAGGTTGCCTTCGAGGTTCACAGGTTCAGGGACATCAAGAACCCCAGGCCAGTGAACCGCCAGAGCTTGCAAGAAGGAGAAGGGCAACTACATGTAAGAAACACAGGTACAATTACATAGAGCCTACCATACATGAATTCAGACATATAACAATACAAAAGTAAACAACTTACGGCTCATCAATTGTACAGAAAGGGAATATAAGAAAAGGATACAACGCTCAATGAAAATAAACAAACCACAGTACTTTGATGAAACATGTATACATTTCTCCTCCGTTTCCATGTTCTTTATCTTGCGTCGTGATGATCTTGATGGCAACCTTGTGCCCCGTCAGGACATGCTCGGTAATTTTTACCTTGCCAAACGACCCGATACCAAGAGTCTTCTCCAATTTGTAGTTAGGCAAGAACACTTTGCTAGTATCTCCTCTGTTAGATCCATCCATCTTTATCACAATAATAAAACTAAGTAAGCAAGCTGTAGACTCAAGAATTTGGCAAAAAATAGTGTAAAATCTTTTGAAACTTGAGCAAACTGTTCGAATGGAGTGAATTAGACAAATTTCATAACGCCTTACCTAAATTCGTTTTAAAAAAGAAAAATTTATGTCAACGGAAATAACATGATCTAATCACAGACCAATATACTGAAGGATAAGAAAAAATGTCCCAACATTGAAATGTTTTAAGCCTAAGTTTAAGAGAAACATACCACCTTCGAGGTTCCTGGGATGGATTCGACATATAGGTCGCCTTCGAGGTTCCCGATACGGGGAATGCGATGCACATCAAGAACCCTAGGCCAGTGAACCACCAGACTTTGCGGAAGGAGAAGGGCGGAGTCAAGTCTGGGTATAGGTCGGAGATCCAGAAGATGACATCAATGTTGGTGACATCCTCGTTGGACATTTCTCATTGGCGAGAGATCCAGATGGTGACATCCTCATCTGCGTGTAGGTCAGAGGTCGATAGTAACATCCCTTTGCACTCACCTGTAAGTTTAAATTTACTACCTGTATTTTGCCATAAGTTAATCCACTATAATCTAAAATGTGCTAGAAAACGCATACAAAATTTACAACCTGTGTTTAGTTACGGGTGGATTAACTCTGAAGTACTCCAAAATGTGCTAGAAAACACATAAAAAATTATTCAAAAAACCTTCTTTAAAACTTGGGATGAACCGATCTTTAAAACACATGCATTAGAAAAACTCTACCGTTAAGAACATAAGGTGAAAAAACATCACCCTAATAAAAATTAAATTACTATTGATGATAACGACAGGCTGAATTTATCAACTTACTGCATATCCCATCTTTTCAATCATTTCTTTCACTACATGGTATATTAAGTAGTCCTAGCCTGAAAATGCAAAAAGATCCATATTAAAAAATTAGAGGTATGTGAACAAATTTTAAAGATACAATGATGTTGTTTAAAGGTATATCTTTTAAAATAAGAATACAAAAACTTACAATTTGAACATTGCAAACTTCAGCCATTAGCAGCACGCTCGGCATCTCCAGTAAAAAATAAGTAATATAGATGGTAACACATGGAAGACATGAATGAATGAATGATCAACGGTTATGTGTTCGTTCTGTCTCAGGGAAAAGCGTACATATCTCCACATTTCCCTTGAGCAGGTAGCATGTCTCTCGAGCATCAAACTTGAGGGAGAACTTCCCTGGATGGCAGCCCCTCCTACAAAAGATATTGAGAAACATAAGAACTCCCTGGAAACAGAAATCTAAGCTGTGCTCTAGTTTTTGTCATTCAACACATTAAAAAATTTTACTCCTCCTAATAATGCCTGGTCTTTTTATGACTGGGCCAGTGTGATAGTTTGGTCACAAAATATCAATTAGCAAGAAGCAACCCAGGGGATTCTTTGTACCGATAACCAACAATGAATGGTGCACGCATACATGATTTGTTCGTAATCCGAAAGAGTATAGGAAGCAAGCTGCTTGGAAGAACAATTGATTGAAGATTATGCACCTGAGACTGAAATCACACAAAAACATAAAATTCGAACATGCATCCCATATATTAATTGCCCCATAAAATTTGTATCATCCTAATATACAAATATACAATGCACATATGAACTGTACACACTTAGAGAAACATGACTGCATCTACACTCTAAGCAGTGATATGATGAATTTCGTGAGAAAACAGCAAATCTTCAGTCCATCGATCACACGAATCACAAATAATCTCACGCAAACAATCCCAACCTGCAAAGCATACATATGAACCATACCATGCATATCTCAACGGTTATGTGTTCATTCTGTCTCAGTGAAAAGCATACATATCTCTACTTTTTTGTCTCATGGTAATGTGCTCATATTGCTCTCAAATGAAAAAAAACCCAATAAAACTAAATTCAAAAAACAACTCAAAAAGATCCGTACTTGGGTCAACTTCGAATTCCGAGTTAAGCGTGCTTGGACTCCGGTGGATTCCTTTCGACTTGGATGCCAAGATTCATATTCAAAACTGAAATCATATAAATTGATATATGATATGTATATCATTATTTTACTCTTCAACTCATTTCAAAGTGTAGAAATAATCTGAGCTATAGCTACATAGATTAAATTTAGAAAATAATCAGTCTTAATCTCATACCACGGGATCTGTGGCATCATCTTCCTTGCACATCACCCAGGGGACGCCAATGTACATTCCGACCACCATCTTGGCAGCCCAATTCACATAAGAAAGGCCGAAAGCCCCGAATTCTCTACTCTACGGCCCGTACTCAGTCTCAATCTGCATCCAAGGTCAACCCAATTAGCACTCAATCTTCCATAAACATACAATTAAAAAAATTTCCCATTAAGATTTATATTCTTTGAGTTTTTGGTCATAATCTGATGTTTACTTATGAATCAAGTATTTTATTGCGACCCTTGGTATGAAAAATCAGCTACCAACATTAAAATGAAAAAAAACATGTCCACAGTAAAATGTTAATACTGCCGGGAGAAGTCAGACCACATGAAAATAATGTCAAAGATGAGTAGAATTACATTTAAAAGGTAAGAAAAGTTTTGAAAAAATATAACAATTAATAGACATGAACTACATAAAATAGTATACATATGCAATACCTATCAGTGAAATCTTTGGTAGAATTACCTATCACTGGTGACTCATTATTTATGATGGTGACTCATTAAAACTACAATTGAAACAAAGCATTCAGTCAGGCAATCGAAGTCATTTGCCTGTTGTCCAGAAGAAAGATCAAAACAATGCACATCCTTTGTATAAAATTAGTTTGTAAGCGCATTCATTTCAGGCGATCATGAATCCAAATATATAACTGAAATAAAAAGGAAAAAGTAGAAGCAAATTACGCAGTGGGTACGCTACAGAAATTGCATCACTATAGGAGAATCTCTCGTAAATGAAGTGCAATCGCATGTAATAAGCCCTAATCAGCCGTGTAATATGCCTAAAACACTAAGAATATGGTGGAATTCATAATCTAGGTAGATAGCGCGTGATTCAGTGGTAGGTGCTAAACTCCTTGTCGTGAGAGCTTCAGCTTCCACAGCCTCGGCCTCGGCCTCAGACCTTCTTGTTGGGCTTAAAGACATACTTGATCAGTGAATCTTTAATAGACAACAGATTGGGGAACTCTTTCTTCAACTTTGAAGCATCCATCTCATTGTTTCTTCGAGCAGCAACTATGTCCTTGGCCTGTTCTTCAAGGGTAAAGTTGCACCATTTGAAGCTGGGGTCAATATAATTCTTGTACATCTCCAAGATCTCGTTGTGACTCACAACACCAGGATTGGTTAAGTTCCATATGCCTGTCAAGTTTCTTTTGGCCATCTCCACTGATATCGGAAGGAGCTCATTTAAGACCGTCATGATGTTTGGAATGTTGACCACTTTGTTGTAACGGGACTCATTAAAACTACAATTTATTACGATGATAGCTAATTTAATGAGTCAGACCACATGCAGTACCTATCACTGGTAGAATTACCTTCTGAAAAATCTTCTCCAAGCCTATCTGATGGTTGGCCAGTCACAATCTTGTATCCACAAAGACTATTCGTAGAGTTTGGAGTCTGCAGCATAGAACCAGCATTTAAAACAAAATAAAAATACAAAGAAGAAGAAGATGATGATGATGAAAACATGAATAAAGGAAAGGGGATGGATGCTGATCTACAGAAAAAAAGTTGGAGCCTGATAACCTTGTGAGATAAGTGGTGAAAGGTGTATAATAAGCATGCAACATAATGCAAATTTGCTTCTTCGGTCTTTCTCTTAGGCATGTACGTCTGCAAAAAACAGAAAAGAATTGTAAACATGAAGCTGATTACAACAATAACAATCCAGCCAGCCATGTATACACAAAAGTATGCCCACAGTTACATCATGTTTCATGTATAAAGGCACAAATACAATGATTTAGCAAGAGGTTCGTACGATGACTGAAAGAGTTTCCATAATACAATCATGATTTCTCAAAGGCCTTCAGATATTTAGCGAGAATACTAAAAGGTTTTGTATAAAACAACCACAACCGATACATGATGGAAATTAATTACCGGGGCTATCATAAGTAATGTAGCCTCGTTCCTTGAGAAACTGGATGCAATCATCGAATATTTCTTCCACCCCTTTGAACTGGAAGCCCAGACTGCACATCTTTGATGTATCGAACACATATGAAGGGATCACATAATATGTCTGGAAACTACAAACAGAAAGAATGGATACCATCAGTGGCAATTCATTCCCACTGAAAATGTTCCAGAATTTAATTCGCCATCTAAGAGTAAGTTATTTGTTGCTAAACTTTCAACAATAACTTACTTTTTGCTACCAGAAAGAATAATATAGTGAAACCCATCAACATTACTGCCCATCAACATTACTTTTTGCTAAACTTTAAACAATAACAAAATTCATTTAAGGAAATCATCAAACATCCCATCAACATTACTGCACAAAATCAAAAACCATTACAAAAACACAATACAAAGAGAAACCTATAAGAATTATACATAACCGTAAAACTAAGTCTGATTAAGCTAAATCGTAAAATTTTAGAGATGTTATCAATTTTAGGGAGCTAATACTTCTAGAAAATTCGTGCAGATTCTTACAAATCATCAAAAACACATATTTAATCAAAATTGTATCAATAGGATGTTTTAAGTTGTTCCAACACAAAAGTTAACAATCAGTGAGATTAACACATTTATTAACTAATCAGCACATAAAAAATTAAGAACGCAAAAAAAAATCAGATGATGTTGAGGTAACCTCAACCTGTATTCAAAGTATAACCTGAGTCTAATTCATGGCATCAAAAATTCAATGAAACAAATTGCCAAACACTTGTGGAGTGACAAAAACAATGAAGAACCACAAAAAGTGAAGAACACAAAAAATGACATAAAAAGGCAGTGATAAGAAGAGGTTGATAGTTCTACATGTACTTCTCTAAATGGCAAAATACATGTTATAATGTTGGCTCATATTGAAATACAGGACAAATTCTGGATTCAATGAAACATGCCAAACACTGGATTCATGACAATTTCTACTGGTACTTCTCCAAATGTCAAAATACAGGTTGATAGTTCTTCATTTTTTGTGTGCTGATTAGGCTTACCCAACAGAGCTTCAACCATCAAGTCGATAACCATATATTTCAAGAATTCAACTAACCATATATGGTCAGTAGCCATCAACTAACCATATATTTCACTGCTTGCATACAGCAAACCCTATATTTTATTGCAAGAATTCAACTTAGCCGAACATTTGGATTACTTTATAACACAATAAAGAATTCATACAATAATGCATTAAAACCTCCAAGTCAATAACAATGAAGATCAACTCGTTCACAACCATATCAAATTGGATCTTAATATATTAATAAATTTGAATTAAAAAATCAAAATTCTTTGATTTTAGTGGTGTACTGATAAAGGAGATGACTCGTGTGATTCATCGGTTCCTAAAATAAACATGGGCTTACATTTTTCAACATGGTCAAATTTCTCAAAATCTACTCCATACAATCATATATATCAAGGGCCTGCCATTTTTCAGTGTCGGAGCATTACATGATATCAAACACATCATGTTCTTACTAAAGATCAAAGCTTTCCACAATAAAGCATTGTATTAAAGACTAAAAAAGTAGTATAGTATCAGACTTTGCTAATATATATATAATTTGTATATCAGGTTTCAGATTTTCATAACAATCTTTCACTTGGATCCTACATGAACCCACAATATCGAAGAAATTGTGTTCACAGTTATGTATTGTTCACAGTTTGCATATAATTTATGTGAACATGAAGAGCCCGTTCCGAATAAATCTTGAAGAGATCGAGTACAATTCTCACTTCCAAAGAGATAGAGTGAAATTTCGACCACAAATAAGAATGTGAGTTGTGGTGATATGAGATGTCTTCACAGTTCTCACAATCTACATAAAAATTGTGCAAACAACTCATATCACCACAACTTAAGAAAACTTAAGAATTGTGCAAACCACAAATAAGAATTGTGCATGCAAAGCCGATTTGTCAACAAAATTAAGTAGAAATCGGCACTTCCAACCAGAAATTCTATACATTTAGCCCAAATTTGGCAGAACTTTGGATTAATCATAAATAAAACAAAATTTAATCCTAATGTTAAATGATTAAAATCTACCAAATTTAACAAACGAATGAGACCCAAATAGCAAAAGCATCAAAAAATCATAAAAGCGATTCAAAATTCTCACCTTGCTGATCTTGGGAACAATCGACCTCAACATGTAGAGCCTATCGTTAACCTTCTTCCTCCTCCTCTCAGGCATCAGATTCTTCGTCGGTGGAACATTCAAAATTTTCTGCCTCTTAATGAAATTTGGCGGCATACAATTTTCTGGCATACAATTTTCTGCCTCTCAATGACCTTTGGCATACAACTTTGGCATACAATTTTCTGCCTCCCATCATTCCAATCTTTCAACAATATCCATTGAGCAAAATCAGTTCTTGCATCCCAACTTTGGTAGATGATGGTTTAGCTCAATGGATTGAGAGTTGGACATGATATTTGACAGAAGATAAGTAAACTAATTTAAATTTTGTTCAATGGTTTTGTTTCAACAGAATATAGTTGCTAATGGTTTTGGTTCAACAGGATGTATATAACAAATCCATTAGCAAATATACTTTGTCCATTGAGCAAAACCAAAAACTCTATATGTTTAAATTAGTTTACTTATTTTTGCAATCAAAATCTCAATCCATTGGGCAAAATCCCCAACGTCGATGTCAATATCCTGTCCAAAGTTTACTTATCTTCTGTTCACCTCATTGTTTGGTCTATTCTCTTCTTTTTGCATTTTGCTTTCTCTGACCGTTGAATTGAGAGTGGGCAAGAAGGAATCAAGGCAGCCTAAAGAAGAAGGCAATGATATAATTGACAAAATATTTCAGAATGAACCGATTAATGACATGAGAGATTAAAACATGAAACGTAAAATATAAGATGAAACCCTGCATAACATCAATGGAAGTGGGAAAGAACACAGAAATTAAACCTGTAAAGAGATTGTTGAGATGTGATCTTTTAGCACTACCCATTGAGCCAAACCATTAGTCGTCTGTAATTTTACAAAACAAATCCCTTGTTCAAGTTCACCTCAATATCATGTCATCCCAATCTTTCAATAAATTAATTGAACAAATTTAGAGCAAATTAATCCAATATCACATCAATCTCCTATCAAAACCATTAGCATCCTAATTTAACAAAACATATCCATTGAGCAAATTAACAACAAAAACTCCATAGCCCCAAAATCAGCTGTGGTAAACGTAAGATAAAAAAGCATCAAAGCAATGAAAATAATCAAAAACAAAGGGTGGGTACTTCTCAATTTGCAGCGGGAAACCGAGTATCGAGCTTCTTCCTCGTATATTATATGGTGACTAAAAAACATCCCTCAATCTATACAGAACAGCTAAAATCAAACACTTGAAGGAAGGATGACTTAAGCAATATAGATCTTCAAAGTGCACACCATAGATAATTACATAAAATCCATAGTAGATATTCAGATGTGATAGCTTGAGACCATTATGGAATTAACAATGAAACACGCTGATAAGTAACTATGCATTTAATTAATACCAACATTAAGAACGAATTATACTGCTGATAAACAAAAGTGTGAATATTAAAAGATAGAACATATAAGTAAATATCACGTTTAAAGGACCCAAAATATCCTATCCAAGAGTACCGGTTCTTAGCTTTCCCTGCTAAAACTTGAAATTTTTTTAACATAATAAAAATTAGAACTTTAAAAATCAAGAAAACTTACAAAAATTTGATGTAAAGATCTTTTAGAACCAAAAAGCAAGATCTGACCCCCCACAGTCTCCAATACGTTGACAATATCGTAGATCTGCCGCCTCTCGACCCTAGTCTCCTCGTGGCATCATCCAAACACACTCACAAAACTGCCAGAAGATTTAAGAAACAAAACAAAAAAAATCAGAAAATAGTGCATCCAAATACCAAATTCACACAGGACGCAGCCTTGCATGATAACTCTATTGTTCGCAAATTAATTTGTTACGAATATCTTCAGTGTGTCTTATCTATGTCAGAATTCATATGCTTCTAATATTCATATGCTTCTAGTATTCTTTTGATTGAAATGTTCAGTGTGTATTATCTGTGTTTGAATTAATATGCTTCTAGTATTCATATGTGTTTGATATATATGAGTTATTCATGGAATATATCCTAAACTGTCTTGGTTGGAATATTATCTTTTTAACCCAACAACTGCTCATTCACAAACAGTATGCTGCTCAATTGATAAATTTACCTTAACCATAACTTGAGCTGCCAAAAATAATTCCCCCTCAAATCGTATACTGCTCATTGAAAAAAATAACTTCAAATAACCAACCAAAAATCATTCGATGAGCCGTATTCGCTCGCAGTCCGTGATCCCTAAATGTTGATGGATGGACCCATAAAGGTTGATATGGTAGAAGTTGTGCGACTTTACAATGCAAAGATTTAAGTCCAAAACATTCTTTATTTTTAATTTTACATGTGTATTATTTGAAAATTGAGATTTGTTAATGGTTATCAATAGAGAATTGGTGCACTCTAATTTTGTAGGAGTAGTTGAATGAAAAGTTGCAAGGATTTACTCAAATCATTCAACAATATTACAGAGATTAATTAGACACAAAATATAATTATAACCAGAATTAATATGATCCCCCCAATGCCAAAAATTAAACAATAATGATTTTTTGCAAGCTGTAGCTTTTGCAAACAATTCTAGTTCAAAAACAATTCAACTGTCAGAGCATATGCACAACCAATTCCAGTTCAAAAACACCAAAAGCTACAAACGTTAGCATTTATATCCCCTCAAAATTCAAAACACAAAAAATCTCCCTTAAAAAGTTAAAGAGAACTAAGATGGGAGTTCAGATACCGCGCATGCTGCGACGTTAAGTGCGGTTTAAAAAATTGAAAATGTTCCCCCAATTTCATATTCATATAGGAGAACTCGAAGAACCCCATATCGTGAACAAACAGCTTATGGAATAATCTAAACAACAAACCCATCTCAAAAATCTCCAACAAAAGTTTCCACAGCAAAATTCCAAATTTATTCAACTTACCAAATGTGAGGATAAGAGTCAACAATATCAACATGGGCCCCCACGTCAGAACCAGCGCATCAAGAAATATTGGCAGCACCTACCAGACACAATAATTCATTCTATTATACTCACAAAAAGAATAAAAAAGAACAAATTAAAGAAAAACCCTCCATGGCCAGTGAATTGAAGAAATGCACACAGACATAAAAAAAATTCAAGTAGCACTTGAACTTGTTATCTAAAACACCCATGATAAATAACATCGAATCACTAACCTGTCAATGAATAGTACAAACAATGTTTTCATGGAAAAAACAGTAACCAAGCAAATTTGATAAGTTCATAGCAGAACACAATGTAAACTTTAAAAAATTCCTACGTACTTTTCTCAGAAAAAATTAAAAGCCTTAAAATAGTATTCACAACAAAATACTGCAAAAATTGACAACGTTCTCCAAAAACCTTAAGAAAGCTTTGGTTCCACTCCGGTAGCATCTCGTTTACCTCTAGTAGCATTTGCCTCCACCCCTCCAAACTAAAATTAACCAAAAAAATCGCAATAATTTTTTTTAAAGCGCTTCAAGCTAAATATAGCAGCATTTAAACATTTACCATGAACCATTTAAACGCTTCTTAGAGTTCACAATTATAGATGTTAAATACATCAACCATTAATTTCATGAGTGGGGTTTAAGAAAGAAAAGAGAGAGATTAAAATCTCCTTGCAAACATATACACAGTTCAGAAGATAACAAACGGATACATATGAACAACAATATCAAATTACTTGATTCATAATAATATTATTTGAATGTAGGAAGGATCTCTCACCATAATAATAAAGAGGGGAAATTTAAAATTGTTTGAAATTGTGAATCAAAATTTGTTCTTGCATTAATAAAGAGGGGAAATTTAAATGTAGGAAGGATCTCTCACCATGGAATCAACCCATCCAACTCTGCATGGAAGATCAATAAAGATCCTGAGATATTTTTTTCTGAAAAAAAGAATGAAATAAGCCCTAGATCGAGCGAAAAAAAGAATGAAATAAGCCCTAGATCACGGCGGACAGAAAATCCCCTAAAATTGAAATGTTTAAGCCTAAATTTGATAGAAACATACCACAAGAAGGAATAAGCCCTAGATCGAGCGAAGAAGCCAAGTAGAAGGAATAAGCCCTAGAATAAGCCCTCTGAATCATGAACGCTTCGCGCCCTAGAATAAGCCCTAGAAGCAGCCAATCAGAACGCTTCTCGCTGCCATCGAATCATGATCATTTTGATCCAGGAGAGCGAGCGAGAGGGGAGAAGGAGAGAGGGGGAGATGATCTGGGCCGGGCGTTCCTCCTCAGGCTCTCCGCCGTGATCTGCCCCATCTCTTTGCGTTTTCCCCCCAAATTTTCGAGCTCCCCCCAAATTTTCGAGATGGCTGTGAGTTTAGATTTTCGTGATGGTTTTCTGCTCCCAACATGACTGGGGAAGCGTGCGTGCAGTTTAAATTGTTGATGACTGGGACATTCTTGATGACTGGGATAAACAAACTTATGACTGGACTTATGACTGGGACAAAATTCAAAAAAGTCCTGTTTTATAGAATAGATAGATAGATATATATATATATATATATATATATATATATATATATATATATAATATAATTGCTCGAATAGACGATGGTAAGTAGGGCTCCTGATTCCGGCGGCGACGGCCCATCTGCTGGCGGCTTTGCAGGTAGTGGAACCTCGCTACCTGTGGGGGGAAGCGGCGATTTAGATGATGGTGAAGGGCGTAAGGGGGGAGGTACAAAGGATGTGGAACCTCCCCTTTCTCCTTCTTATAGGAACACATCTGAGATGGTTACTGGCGGCGGATTTGACAAAAAAGGTGAAGAGGAAGGTCGTTGGCAGCTTGTTAGGAGGAAGGGGTTGGTAGGAAAGAAGTTCGGCCGCCCCACTTCAGGGCAGGATTTCGGGCTGAAGACCCTCGTCAATCGGGAAGGTTTGCTGATCATTCAAGAGCTGGATCTTACCATTCAAGATCTGGCCATGCCAAGGTGACAACACTTAATCATTCCAGAGCTATCAAGGTAACATCTGGAGTTGCAGCACAAGTGCTCGATAAAATGCCTCAGTGACCAAATGTCCCAATTGTCATTAATCCGGCTGCAGCAAAGCTAACGTGGTCCGACATTTGCTCGAATAGACGCACCTACGGTGAATCTGTGAGTATGTCTTGGGTGCAGCCAAAAATTCGGGATGATGGAACTAGTGTTGCTCGGGTACCTAATTCGCTGTTGGAAAAGGGAGGATAACATTGGCAATTCACCCTGGTTGGTTATGTACTTGGAGATATCCCGTATTTTGGACAGATTCAGGCATGGATGGAGCGCCTGTGGCAGCCAAGGAAGAGGGTTCAAATTTATAGCAAGGAGAATGGCTTCTTTTACTTTAGATTTGATGCAAAGGAAGATTGTGAGAGGATTCTTCATGGGGGGCCATGGCTATTTGATGGTCGCCTTGTTGTGCTAAAGTTGTGGAGTCTCACGCTTCGTCATGACCGTGATATTTTAACATCGGTGCCAGTCCAGGTTCAATTGCATGGGGTACCCCTAAATATGTGGAATTTGCCTATCCTAAATATACTTACATCTGTTATAGGTACACCATTGTGCCTGGATCGAGCAACGACAAGACTTGAAAGAATTACCTATGCAAGATGCTTGGTCGAGGTGGATGCTAAGGCTTCACTGCCTAGATTTGTGGAGGTTGAACTAGAAGATGGGTCCATGTTGAAAATTGGTACTAAATACGAAGGTGAGCCACCACGGTGCAGTCATTGTGTTTGTTTTGGGCACTCAGATGCCCAGTGCCCATTACAGGTAAAGCAACCTATTTTACACACTAAGGGGAAATCAGCCATGTTGCAGGATAAAGCTGTTCACTCTTCTCTACTCTCAGGCTCATTTGAACATGGTCAGAGCTCCAAATCTACGGGTCCTCTTAGTTCTGGGCCAGCAATTGTTAATGATGTTCAATTTAACATTGCGGTCAATAAACCAAATACTCCACAGGTCGATGCTAGCTGTGAGGGGCAGGTGGGTAACTCTCCCAGTTTCTTGAAGTTCCGTAAATTAGTTCACTGCTTAAGGATGCTGCAGTTCTTTAAACCGAAGTCACCTTGTGAGCAAAAATTGCAAATGTCACATGTGGTCATAACCGAATCAGTGCCAGCCAAGAATTATATTGAGCATGTTGATTCTGCTAGTGCTCAACCAACTCAAGGAGATGAGGCTTCTATCCCAACGGAGGTTAGTAGTATAACTGAAGATAATATAATCTCAGGTATCAGGATTTCAGGTAATTCACCCTGTCTGCTAGGATCAGAGGAATTTGATACCTCAGAGAATGAAGTTGCAGATTTGCCTATGGAGCCAACATTTGAGAATCCTGATTGGGAAGTTGAACGACAGGAGCTACTTGCGGAAACAGCTCCAGCTAAACCAAAGAGGCAAACTGCTCTCAATTTAGGTTCCGGAATTCGAAAGAGCGTCAGGATCAAGGGGGAAGCCTCTTGCGGCAACCACAACCAAATTCTCAATGACTGTGCTAATATGGAATGCTAGAGGTCTCAATAATGCGGCTAGGCGACGGGACCTCAAAGATATAATCAAGAAGCTCAAGCCGTCAGCTATTGTCTTGCGAGAGACAAAACTCAAGTCTGAAAGTATTAGCTCTAAATCCATTTTCCATAAGTCCCGGACCTCAGTTGATAATTTTAAGGAGCACAAGGGTGGGCGGATTCTAATGGGGTTTGACCCGCAAGTATGGCATGTAAGTGTTATGTCCATTTCAAAACAACACATTACTGTGAATTTCACCAATGTGGGGGGTTTCCAATGCTATTTTATTGGAGTTTATGGGTGTAATTCTGCTTTGGAAAGGAGAGAGTTGTGGAAACATATGGTATGTGATGCTAGTCAGCTTAAAGATGAAGCATGGATGGTCGGGGGTGACTTTAATTGTGTTTTGTTAGCTAAAGACTAGATTGGTGGGCGTAGGCTGGATGAAAGTATGATGAATGACTTTAGCAAGTGTGTTACGGACTGTCGGTTGCAGTGCATCAAGACCGTTGGATCTCGACTAAGCTGGTGTAATCACCGTGTGGGCAATGGGCGTATTGCTGCACAACTGGATCGGGTACTTTGCAATGGTGCTTGGGTGGACATGCTTCCTGATTCTTTTGTATCTTATTTGGATCCTCATTCAAGCGACCACTCCCCTATGCTACTTAGTCTCCACCCTCAGGTACAATCTGATCCGAAACCCTATAAATTCTTTAATCATTGGGTTAGTCTGACTGGATTTCATGATCTCTTGGAAGCTACTTGGAATCAATCTATTGAAGGAACACGCATGTTCTGTTTGGCTTATAAACTAAAACTATTGAAGTATAAATTGCGCTCTTGGCATCAAGCACAACAAGCATCTAACCAAATCCATGGGTGTCGTACTATGCTGGAGGCTGTTAGGAAACAAAATGAAGTTCATTATGATTGTGATCTGCAAAAAAGAGAGCATGAATTATCTAAGGAGTTGGCTAAGCTTTTGGGCCTTGAAGAGGAAATGTACAGACAAAAAAGCAGACAAGATTGGCTTAAGCTGGGGGACAGAAACACTAAGTTTTTCTACACTTCTATGCGAGCTCGACAGTGTCACAATAATTTGCTACATTTGGTGGATGTAAATGGGGTACAAAGCAAATCCTATGATGAGCTTAACATGGAGGCTGTTAAATACTATGAGGACTTGTACTCCCAATCCCATTATTGGAGAATCTTTCCAAAAATTGTGCCTAAAAAGAAGGTCAAACTTGAAACAACAAGATGGCTAGAAAGACGGGTATCTGCAGAGGAGATCAAAGAGGCAGTGTTTCAAATTAATGCTTCTAAAGCCCCTGGGCCAGATGGTTTTAATGGGTTTTTCTACCAACACAACTGGAATATCGTTGCTGATGATGTTATTAGTGCTGTGCAATCCTTCTTCATCTCTGGAAAGCTCCTTCGTCAGGTGAATCACACATTCTTGACTTTGGTTCCAAAAAATTCGAATGCTTCTAACTTGGGAGATTACAGACCGATAGCCTGCTGTAATGTTATTTATAAGATTATTAGCAAAACCATCTGCAACAGGCTGAAAAAGGTTGTCCATGATTTAGTCTCCCCTAACCAGGCGGCCTTTCTTCAGGGCAGATTGATCTCTGATTGTGCTCTTCTTGCGCATGAACAGATCCGAGATTTTAGCAACCCCATGGGGGCCAGGGCTTGCATAAAACTCGACCTCAGAAAGGCTTTTGACAGTGTAAATAGGGAGTTTGTTTATTACATCTTGCACCAGCTTGGGTTCGTTCACACATTCATTGGATGGATCAAGGAATGCATCTCATCGGCGACATACTCTGTGATGGTTAATGGTTCACCAGCTAAGTACTTTGAAGGAAACAGAGGCCTTAGGCAAGGTGATCCCCTTTCAACCTATTTATTTGTTATCTTCATGGAGGCTTTCACACTCTTGTTGGGAAAAGCTCTCACTATGGGTTGTATCCAATCTATGAGACAGACGGGTGCAATCTCACATCTCCTATTTGCAGACGATTTGCTAGTTTTCTGTCGTGCCAACCGCAAATCTTTCGAGGGCCTTACATCTCTTCTGGCAACATTCAAAAATTTCACAGGTCTGGATATTAATTGGGAGAAGAGTGTCGCCATGTTTAGCAAGGGGACTAAAAATCCAGGGGCACTCGCTGATTTTCTGGGAGCTAAGCGCACAAATACTATCACCACCTATTTGGGTCTTCCCCTGTCTTCAAAATATCCTAAAGCTCAAATGTACAGCCGGCTGCTTGACAAATGTAGGAAGCGACTTGGAGGGTGGACCTCATCTATGTTATCCATTACAGGGCGAATGGAGCTGGTAAGAACGGTTATTTATGGTATGATTTCTTTTTGGTCCCAAGCCTACAGAATTCCATCTACAATCCTAAGAACGTTGACATCAATGTGTAGAAGGTTCATATGGGGGAACCCAAAAACTTGGGCCTGGAGTGACTCTTGCAGGCCTAAAGCAGAGGGGGGTGTTGGTTTGAGGCTCCTTTCAGATCTAAATTTAGCTTCGGGAATTCGGCTAACATGGAGGATGTTGAAATCTAAGAGCCTTTGGGCCGAGTATATGCGGAAACATTACAAGGACTCTGAGGCTTTCTATGATGCTAAGGGTGCGGCGGTGCAATCGGGAACCTGGAAATTCCTCCTTCATTGCAGGAATGAGTCACAGAAGCTGATAGTGAGGAGAGTTAAAGATGGTCGTGACACCCTTTTCTGGCATGACAACTGGCTCCCCTGTGGGCCCCTCAAAAACCTTTTTGACATTCCAATTGGGGCTGGCCAAAAACGAGTGCGAGAATATTGGGGAGGTGCGGAATGGATTGATGAGGCGGCCCTTCCACATATCAAGACATTACTCCAACATGTTAAGCTAAATTCTGGTGCTGACTCATGGGAATGGAAGTTTGGGAAGGAACCAAAATTTATAGATATTTGGAATAATGTGAGAACCAAGGCTGCTCAGTTCCCTCTCTACAAGCTGATTTGGTATAAAGATCATGTTCCGAAGATGGCTCTTACTCTCCTTCGTGCTCTCAAAGGCAAGCTCCTCACCAAGGACCGACTTGAAGACTGGGGCATCCCATGTTCATCTGAGTGTGTGCTGTGTGAAGATGACAGGCCAGAGACTATTAACCACATATTTTTCGAATGCAGGTATTCCCAATACATCCTGCGACGTGCTATGCTCAAACTGAATGCCGGCGGCCAACAAACTCAGGGACTGAGTCTTCCAGAAATCTGTGAGATTTTCTTGACTAAATTCCAAAAACTTGATATGCTTGGCCGGCTGGCAAGAACAGTCCTTGCATCAATTGTCTAGCACCTATGGAGAGAGCGCAACAAAAGACTGTTTGATAAACTCAGCAAGCCAAAAACGGCGTTGTTTGATGATATTTCATACTCTGTTAGAATTGTGCATCGGTTGGACACGGAGGCTGATGAAGAAGCGAGTCAAGACGCCAGGGTGGCTCTGGAGAACTGGGAAGTAATTGATAATGGCTAGATATCTGTTTGTACTATATTTGGGCTTCCAAGTTTGTGAAGAAATGATGTATTCTTGGGGTGTGGTCATGGGGGCTGAAATTGATAGTGGGGAGTGACGACGCTTGTGTCCTCTCCTCTCCCTATTAATAACAGCTTCCGTGAACCATCGCTTTGTATAATTCTGTACCATATCTTAATAGTAACCAGCTTATCATATATATGTATATATATATATGTGTGTATATATATGTGTGTATATATATATTTATATATATATATATGTATATATATATGTATGTATGTATGTATGTATGTATGTATGTATGTATGTATGTATGCATGTCTGTGTGTATATCTACTATTAGTATAATAGTCTTGTGTGTATGTGAGTACATGTATTTGGCTATATGAAGATTCAGAAATCTCCGTATAGTATTGATGCTTATACATCTGTGAGTTTATAATAAGTATATGCTTATGTAATATCTACGTGGGCTATTGCTTGTTGCAAATACGTGAATTTGTATCATATTTGTATGAATTTCTATTATGTGTGTGATGTGTTCATGTATATGTGGTGTGCATGGGAGTATACATAATGATGTGTACCTTGGATGAATGAATATATATAAATACTTATACATATCTTCATTTGTTTACCTGCCAGTCTATCCTATAGGGTTGTTTATCCAGGTGTATCTCGGTGTGCCTTGGATAAGTGTATTCATGTTTGTATACGTGTATATATAGGTCCGTACCAGAGTATGTGTATATGTATATACATATGCAATGTGGACGTAAATGTGATAGATGTAGAATGTATATATGTGTGTGTATACATATATTCGATGAATATAAGTGAATGAAACTGTTGGTATGTAGGTATTAAGATGTGTGTGATTGTTTGCATATGTATACGTGTGTGTGGGTTGTACATGGATATTTATAATTATTTGACTAATCATGGCAGTATGTGTGTAGGATGTACAAAGGTAGTTATATATATAACATATGGGGGGAACATATTATGTTTGTGCACTCTTGTATGTATTGTGTGTGATATATGTACCTATCTGTGTGAGACAGTAGGTGCACTGCTATGGATGTGAGGTTATGTGTATACTTATTTATAGTTATGGTTGTGAACCTTATGTGACTTGATCATGCATGCATTAGTACGTGCACATGAATGTATGCATGGATGTGACTAAATATTGCGTGTATATAGGTATTTATGTGCCTATGAATGTGAGTAAGCCCATGTGACTAAGTATTGGGAGTATAGGGATCCGGGGTACATACTGTGTGACACCGTGATAGTGACCCTGTTTATCAAGCAATGGTGAGTAGATTAATGTGTATACTTATTTATAGTTATGGTTGTGAACCTTATGTGACTTGATCATGCATGCATTAGTACGTGCACATGAATGTATGCATGGATGTGACTAAATATTGCGTGTATATAGGTATTTATGTGCCTATGAATGTGAGTAAGCCCATGTGACTAAGTATTGGGAGTATAGGGATCCGGGGTACATACTGTGTGACACCGTGATAGTGACCCTGTTTATCAAGCAATGGTGAGTAGATTAATGTGTATTGTTGTGTGTTTGTGCATGAATAGAGACGTATATGTGTGTGTGTGTGTATATATAACCAAGTAGAATATAATTCATTATACTTGAAGGTATTGTGATGTATATGAAAGCATACCATGTATGAGTGCCTTGTATATCGTTATTTGGATATGATGTGATGTCGTATGCATATAGATAAGAGTAGTATTCTAAATACGTGTAATAATACGTACAGAAACTTATTCGTGGTGTGTGATGTATTGGTTAGTGTGTGAATATGTATGCCTAGAAGTTTATGTGAAAGACATATATGTATGGATATGTAGTGAGTACACATGGAGATGTGGATGTGCTAGTAGATGAATCGAGGGATGTATCCGTGATATGTATGTGATGCAAATGTATGTGGATGACAATGAAGTATATAGTGTATATAGGTGTGGGGTAGGTATGTATTCTTGTTTATGCTTCATGGGTAATAAGATCATCATACCCAGCTGACCTGTGGCAAGACTCACGCTTTAGAAAGTCCGAGGGCGGACTTTATTTTAAGGTGGGTAGGATGTTATGCCCTATTTTGTACTATACGTGTATCCTACTAAACACACGTGATACTTCTACCTACGATGCATACGTAGGCATGAAATTAACATATATATCGATGTATGTGACGTAGCACAAGGGGGATTGGGCCGTAATACGTGGCTAAGGGTAGAGAATGAGAAATGTGAGTGCGGGAGAAGTGCAAATGATGTCGTGGGTGTGAAACAACAGGAATGTATTGGACGTGTGTGTGGTGCATGTATGCATGTGTAGGCATGCATGGGTGTGTGTGTGGGAAATCCATGCAAGTGTGAAAGGGGTTAGGGGTCAATGGCAACCCCCGTAAACTTTTAGAAAGGTAAGGGGCAAAACGGTCATTTGGACTAAAGCTGACGTGCGTACATCCTAATATGGTGTGTGCATAAAGTAATGGAATACTTGTAAATACTTGAATGTGTGAGGGATAGTTTGGCCATTTAATAATTAACATGGCTTATGGGATAAGCCATGGAAACCATGTTCTAGAAATCTCTCCCTCTTTCTCTCCTTTTCATTTCTTTTCTTCTCTTTTCTTCCCTTGTCCTTATCTCCTCTCCTCCTACTCATTTCCCACACCCCCAATTTCATGCTCCCCCCTCCAACCCCTCTATGTTATTCCAAAAAAATAGGAAGAAGAAGAAGAAGAAGAAGAAGAAGAAGAGGAAGAGAAGAAGAAGAGAAGAAAGAACACTCTTGAGGTAGGAACCTAACTTGGATTTGGAAATTTAATTGGGGTTTTATTTTGTCATGTTTTTACATCATGTTTTATCAATATGAAGTAGTGATAATCAAATTAATATGCCATGATTCAATTTTCATGAATCTCCCTTGAAAATGCTTAGCAAAATTACCCCCTTTGAAAATCTGAAATCTTGATGTCTGTTTTTGCCTTGATTGTGGTTACTGTAGCTAGAATTAGGGTTCGACAAAAATATGAGCTTGTATATCTTGAAGTTCTACCCCAAAATCATATAAATTTTGATATATATTCAATTCAAAAATTAGGAGCAAAAATTCCATCTTTACAACATGTCTGTTTGATTTTCAGTTTTGACACAGTTTAGTAAAATTGATCTCAACACCTACACACACAATGAAATTTCATATTCTTGGTCTTGTTGAAATGTTAACAAGTTTTTTTAAAAATTCATTAGATTGCTTATATGTTGAATTTCTGACTACAACATGCCCAAAATTGGCTTTCAATACAGACCCTGAAATCTGTCTAAAAAATAGATTTGACACACTTTACCAAATAATTCACTATAAATCACATTCTTAATATTTGTGCATGAAATTTTATCTGTGATTCCAGGACTATATATCTATAACTTTCATTTATGACATTTTGTTAAATTCACAATACAATTTGATGATATGTGCTCATGTATTGTCAACTTCTCCAAATTCCAGCAATCTGAAGTACTAAAGTGGTGTTATAAATTGTGCACTATTGCTATTTCACCCTATATAGTGCATGATTATTGTTGCTGCATGGAAGATAGATTCATGATATGTTTTTCCAATGGATTTGCTAATGTTCTTACGGACATACACGTCACGTTCACCACGTGTTCGTGAAAATGCCACAATGAAGTGAAAGTTGAATAAAATGAGAAATGAGCTTGTAAACATTTGTGCTATGAAACATGTTGTGAATTAGTAATGATGGGGTCATGTGAAGTATGGTATCATATGTTATGAGTGTTTACTTGAAATGGCTATGTTGAAGGGCATGCCACTTGGGTGCATGACCCATTTGATATATGATTTGATTACGATGGAGGGCATGGCACTTCGGTGCATGACCCATATTGATATGAGTGTGGAATGTGAAACCATGCAACGTGTCCCCTTCAGTGCTATATGCAATATTAAATAAGTTTTAGAATGTCTCAATCCTCCCTAAGGAGGGTAAGTTAGCAAAACCCGGGTTTAGGTGGGATTTGAGTAAATTGTGGATATTAGACCTGGACTGGGAAGTTGGGGGAAATGATTATGTGATATGTGATATTTATACACACTCGCCTTTACCGGGAGTGGAGGGGACATATGGAGGTTTTATTACGAGAGAGAGCCTCACTCCTGCCAGGGACGGGGGAGATGAGAGGCCCGGTGTTGTACAGTGCCAGTGTCCACTGCGCCGTGTGCTATATTCACCCCAAATTTGGGGTGATGTCCATGTCCTGGTATCACACAGTTTACCCAAGTTCCAATTAATTCAATTATAAATTAACAAAATAAGAATTTGCGTGTTACTCCTTCTGCTGGCAGCACTTTCCCTTCTCTTTGCCTGTTCTTGTGACTCTGTGCCATGCCTTAGGTACTTGCACTTATCTTATGAGATAATGATTGCTTAAATACTTGCGTTATTATTATTATTCGTACTAACCCTTTTCTTGCAGTAACTCGACACTGGACCGCAGGTATGATCCTCTTACCTGGCTATTCATTTTTCGCTATATATTTAGTTTACATGTCTTATTCCTTTGCCTTGCCTAGTGTATTGGTAACCCTAAAGCGATGCCCAGATCCAAGTTGGTTCCTAATGGGGCATGCATTGACGTGCTCCTCCCTATTTTTCAGGTGACAGGAGTAGCATGGTTGGCGGTGGCTTGGAGTTGGGCTTCTGGGGTAGTCTTGATGTGAAATGTAGCTGTGTAGCGTGACATGTTTGTCGTGGGAGGTGGAGAGTGGCGGTGTATGTGTAGTGGTGTATTTGGACTATGTTTGTAAATGAAAGTTGTTATATAAATTTGTTGTTGTTGTCCTATGTTATTTATGAGTTGTTTGATATTATAGTGGAGCTTCCTTGTACTATCCCAGCATGTGCGCAGTGGCTTGCTTATTCAGTTTCTTCTTTCTCTCTCTCCTTTCTTATCTCATCACCCTCACTCTTCAGGATACTTGGAAAAAAATATTTAAATGCTGGGTATTCTGGGGAATGGGGCATGACATGGGATGTCAATCCATTTTCAAAACTCATGAGAAAGCTCTCAAATCAACATTAAAACTAACTTAAAACTAATCTAATCCTAAACTAAGCTAAGAAAAATAATAAAATAGTAAAAATCGGGCTAAAACGAGCCCAAGACTCGGCTCCCCCTCGAAGATGGTGCCCAGCTCTCTTAAATAGAGCCCTAGAAGTCGGGTCCCACTCCAGAGATTTTTTCTGAATGGCCGCATGGTTGAAACCACGCGGCCGCATCGTTTGCTGCTAAAGTCGGGGAAAAATGAAGCTGCCATGGGAATTCGGATGACGCGGCCGTTGAAAACCAAGCCACACGGTCGTTGCTTCCTGCAATCTCCTCTTGAATGATACGGCCGTATGGATGGGAGTCTATACGGCCGTGTAGTCTGTTTGGCTTCACTCCATGCTCTTCAGCTCAATCTCCAAACTTCATTTCACCAAGCAGCATTCCCCCCAATTCTCTCATCCTTCATTGCCCATGTTCCAAGCTTCACATCAAGTCTCACCAACAGCTTATTTCCTTCAAGCTTCAGCTTTACCATCTCTACACTCCACAACCAAGCTCCTTCATCAGACCCCAAATGCTTCAGAAAACAGGCTGCAAGCTCAATTCTTCAAATCTCTCAGCACATCATCAGCTGCTTTGTGTCATGAACTGCTCCATTTGAAACCAAGCAACAAAGTAATTTCATGCCCCCATGGCACCATGACATGAGATAAATCCCCCAAACTCAAATATGCTCCAGTTTGCTCCTAATTCACCTGAAAATGTATCAGGAAGACTAAACGCGTAAAAGGGAACATAAAGAGTAAACACGGCATGAAAACCGAGGTGAAGTCAAGTAAAATATGAATGAAATGAAGGTGATAACTATATATATAAACAACCTATCAAAAGCCATCTGTGTTAGTTCTTGGGTTCAAGACTAACGTTGTTTTGATGATGATCTAAACATTATGTTAGTGTGCTAATCAATCTTATATTTTAGTCTCAATTTATCTTAATGATTATATGTTGATGAGACAAAGCATAATGCTTGGAGGTTATTACAAGGGATATCTTAAAGACCTCCAAGAGTGATGGTGTGCTCAAGCTTGGATGAAGTCATGAAGATCATCTAATGTAGCCAAATCTTGGAGCATGATGATGGATGTACATCTAGAGGACCATTGACAAAGCTTGGAGCTTGATGAAGGGAAGCTCATCAAGGGGTGCCAAAGCTTGGAGATAATTGGGAGCATCAATGTATCGTGAGCTTGAAGACTTAGACTCTAGAGATGCAATATGTAATCCATGTAATTTCAATTACTTGCATTTCTCTTTTTGAGTCTAGGATTATTGTTATGCCTTGATAGATGGTCATACTCTCATGCATATGCATTTAACCATCTTAGTGAGCCTTAGAATTATCATAGATATCATCCCATTAGGTTCACCATGCCTTAAACTCATACTGGAGTTTTTGGCTTTCCCACAGTCGACTGATGAAGGCACGACAGTCGACTGGATGACATCCAAGCGAGTGGTCAGCCTTCTACAGCCGACTGGTATGCATAGCTCAATCAACATTTTTATTGACTCTTCTTGAGCTTTTCGCCTCAGTCGATCGATGTTCAATTTACAATCGACTGTGTTTCTACAGTCGCCTGTGAATTGGTCGACAGTCGACTATGCACATCTTGCATTTTCTGGGCTTTATCCCAATTTGCAAGACAGTCGAATGATGAAGTATTTACAGTCGCCTGTATATTTACAGTCGCTTGTGAAATGGTCAACAGTCGTCTGAAAGGCGTAAGTGCGAAAGTTGTATTTCTATATGTTTTTCTAACATTCCTCAGTAATCACCTGATGAAGGATATACAGTCGACTGTCTGTTTTACAGTCGCTTGTGTAGTCTTCTACAGTCGACTGTCCTGGCTCGGATTATAGCCGTTGAGATTTTTCTAGTCGTTGAACAGTCGACTGTCACTTGCTCATCAGTCGACTGTCTGTGCCATAAACTGCCAAATCTAGCCGTTGCAGATTTCTTCCCTTTGGGGTTTTGACTGGTTTTATGGGTTCCTTTGGGCTTCCTATATATATGAGATGGCTTAGTTCATTTAGAACTCTTGGTTATTATTGAATATCTTTGAGAATCAATAGCCACTCCTAATCTCTCCCATTCCCTCATTTAGAGCTTCAATCTTATGTTATAGCATCTAAGCTCTAGGAAATTTCTCCAAGGGATTTCAATCTCATTTCTTTTCTTGGAGAACATATTTCTTCTCTTCATTTCATACACTCAAGTGAGAAGTGCTAGGATTCATTCCTAGAAGAGAGAAAGATCGACAAGTGCAAATCAAAGCTAATCTCAAGCACTTGGTCATTCACTTGCATGCCTTCTTCTTCACATTAGTAAGATCATATCAAGGCATATGTAAGTGTTGTTTCGTTTTGTTTTTGTTTAGAAACCCTAATTCTCTTTGTGGGAATTAGTTACTATCTTTGTGGGAGTTACTCTCTTTGTGAGAGTTTGGTTCTTTCTGTGTGAACGATCAAAATCCTCCGTGTGAGGTCTCTCTGTGTGAGAGTAAGGATATCTCTTTATGGGAATCCAAAATCCTCTATGTGAGGTATCTCTATGTGAGATTGTATTCACTTCTCTTTGTGGAATCATAGTGAATATTGGTGTGGCTGGACGTACCCAAGTTTTGGAGAACCAGTGTAAAATCCTTGTGTTTGCGATTGTTGTTGTTGAGCACTCTGTTTATTTTCCGCTGCTTATTATGCTTAAATTTCAGTAACTTTTAATTAAACACTTTGCTTGCTATTACACTATTCACCCTTCCTCTAGTGTGTGTAGCCCCGCAGGGTCCCTTACAATCTGAGCTCAGGGTCAAATAAAAAGGCGTTAGACAAAAGCAACTCCAACGAAATTCGGGAACACATGTACGTCTTGTATTTCTATCATTCCTTTCAATAAAGCATGTCTTTTCATCAAATAAATTTTTGCGTAATCCTTCATGAATTTTACAAAAGCTATCCCATCAAACTCCTTACTAAAACGATCCGATCCTTGGGAGGCCTGGATAGGCTGAATTGTGAAACTCGTGCGAGCTATCCTAATGTGTCGTCAACCGCAATTCGAATGGACCACCTCTTCTCCACTGAACGACTCACTGACGTGGCGTCAGTCGTAAGTTGAAGAGCCACTCCTTCGCCACTGAACGACTCCTCCTAAGGCATCATCAGCAGTAAGTCGAATGGACCACCTCTTCGCCACTGAATGACTCCTCCTAATGTGTCGTCAGTCGTAAGTCGAAGGGGCCACCCCTTCACCACTAAACGACTCTCCTGACATGTCGTCACCCATAAGTCGAAGGGGCCACCCCTTCGCCACTAAACGACTCACTGACGTGTCGTAAGTCGTAAGTCGAAGGGCCACCCATTCGCCTCTGAACGACTCTCCTATTGTGTCGTTAGCCGTAAGTCAAAGGGCCACACCTTCGCCTCTGAACAACCGTCCTAAGGAGTCGTCAGCCATAAGTCAAAGGGGCCACCCCTTCGCCACTGAACGACTCCTCCTAACGTGTTGTCAGCCATAAGTCGAAGGGCCAACCCTTCCCCACTGAATGACTCTCCTATTGTGTCGTCAGCCATAAGTCTAAGGACCACCTCTTCGCCACTGAACGACCCTCCTAAGGCGTCATCAGCCGTAAGTCAAAAGGGTCATCCCTTCGCCACTGAACGACTCCTCCTAACGTGTTGTCAACCGTAAGTCGAAGGGGCCACCCCTTTGCCACTGAACTACTCTTCTAACAAGTCATCAGCCGTTAGTCGAAGGGGCCACCCCTTCGCCACTGAACGAATCACTGACGTGTCGTCAACTGTAAGTCGAAGGGACACCCCTTCACCACTGAACGACTCTCATATTGTGTCGTCATCCATAAGTCGAAGGGCCACCCATTCGCAACTGAACGACCCTCCTAAGACGTCATCAGCCATAAGTCGAAGGGGCCACCCCTTTGCCACTGAACGAATCCTCCTAAAGTGTCATCAGCCGTAAGACGAAGGGGCCACCCCTTCACCACTGAACGACTTTCCTGACGTGTCGTCAGCCGTAAGTCGAAGGGCCACCCCTTCGCCACTAAACGACTCCTCCTAAGATGTGTCGTTAGCCGTAAGTCGAAGGGGCCACCCCTTTGCCACTGAATGAATCATTGATGTGTCGTCAGCCGTAAGTCGAAGGGCCACCCCTTCGCCAATGAATGATTCCTCCTAAGGCGTCGTCAGCCGTACGACGAAGGGGCCACCGCTTCACCACTGAACGACTCCTTCTAACGTGTCGACAGCTGAAGGGGCCACCCCTTTGCCACTGAACAAATTTCCTGACATGTTGTCAGTCGTAAGTCGAAAGGGCCACCCCATCGCCGCTGAACGACTCACTGAGGCATCGTCAGCCATAAGTCGAAGGGGCCACCCCTTTGCCACTGAACGACTCCTCCTAACGTGTCGTTAGCTGTAAGTCGAAGGGGCCATCCCTTCACTACTGAACGACTCTCCTGACATGTCGTCAGCCGTAAGTCAAAAGGGCCACCCCTTCATCACTGAGTGACTCACTGATGTGTCATCAGCTGTAATTCGAAGGCTACCCCTTCGCCACTGAACGACTCTCATATTGTGTCGTCAGCCGTAATTCGATGGGGCCATCCCTTTGCCACTGAACAAACCCTTCCCATCATCAGCTGTAGATCGAAGGTCCCCCCCTTCGTCATTGAATGACTCTCGTGCCATTAGCCGTGAGTCGAGAAAATTGCTCACTCACCATGGAATGTAGTGGTCTATTTATAACATGGTTCGATGGCTTATCCTTGATCATCTCGAAGCAGGGTCTAAACCATCGAAAGGGTCCATCAGGCTTTGCGATCACCACATGGCATAAGCGGCAACAAACAAAGAGATGCAACGACAAACAAAGATATACAAGCCAACTCTTTTGACACTTCTACTGCACAAATTCTTTTCGTCTACATCCACATCACCCCCTATACATTCAAAAATTACTAAAGTATGAGTAAAAGGAGCTCCAAGATTCTACAATGGATGGATAGGCCCTTGGTCTTCCTCCAGCATGGTCACAGACTCTGGCTCTCCTGAAGCATCTGCTCCTGCATCGTGACCAGTCATGGTGACAACTTCGTCGGTGGGAGCAGCCTCCTCCATGCCTTGGTTCGATTCGTTGTCACCAAGATCCGGAAACATCACCAGGATCTGGTCGATCTCAGCAGAGAGGTCAGAGAATCGGGTTTTCATTTCCAATCGACATCGCTCATAGCCTTCAGTGTGTAGCTCGTCGAAATCGGGAAATAAATCCTTGATTTCCTGAGCTGCCCTCTTCGCTACGGCCTCGGCGCTGGCTTTCTCCTCCAGCAGAGCCTTCTTTGCTTGCTCCCTCAAGGTAGATTGCTCGGCTTCTCTCTTACGAGACTCTCGTAAGTCATGCTTGAGCTGCTGAATGTGATTCAGTCTCAATTTTCACAGAAGCCCAATGTTAGCCAGCTCAGCATGAGATTTCTCCAGGGCCAACTTTACGACCCCCAAGGGTGACATCGTGAGTAGCCACTACTGGCGCACGTCGATGCAACGCAGCGGTGGTCACGAGAGCCTGCAAACAAAGCACAGTACATGACAACCGTTCTTGCCTCACCTACAGTGGAAGATGGTGCAATAATTATCTGGACGCTGGTTCGGACGGCTATCGATGCAAGCCGCTTGTAATCGCCCCTCTCCACGACAGCCTTGTCCCTTGGAAGGGTCGTATTTTTAGCAACGCGGGATGCAGTCCCGAAATCAAAAAGAGCAAAATCTTCTCGCCTAATCGAAAACTTTGCTTGAACGAGCTCCTCCACAGAGCAGTCAAAAGGAGTCTGGGGAGATCGACTCTCCAGTAAAATAGGCCTGAATTCATCAGGGATGTCTTCAGACAATTGTACAGAAGGGAACAGACCTCCCCAAGGCCAAGAATCCTCATGCAGAAGGAGCTCCGTAGGGACCTGTGTCTCCCCCCGAGTCTCCCTCTAAAGTAATACCCCTTTCCTGCTGGAAGGCCTGTTCCGCAGCTTCATTCGACCCAGACGGCTCCGAGTCGCTGAGAAGAAGTTGATGCCTCCTCTTACTCCCCTCAAGTAAAACCACTTCAAATTTGGAGGCGGACTTCTCCTTTTTCTTCCGATGAAGACATGCTACCTGACTAGTCCTCTCAACAACAACGGGTCGATCCTCTGACGATTGGGCTGTCCTTTCCCCCATAGTTGGCACCCGAGGAGATAACATGCTCATCTCAGCCTCTCTAATGGAAGCCTTAACCGCCTCCCTCAACGCAGGGTCCACCTGATAATCCACATCGACCATGCCTGTAGTAGAAACAAACGAGTTAAGCCAAAGAATGAGGGTCGAACAGTTGGTAGGCACGATCGAACCAACCTTTCGTCCACACGATCCGACGCAACACGTCGTCGGACCATAGCTACTTTGTCTTCCTCATGTTCACTGGTAGACTCGTTAATGTGTTGGCAGCTTCTTTCTCCTCTCTAGTTAGAGGCTTATCCTTGGCAGGGCCTAAGTCAGGGGCATCCCAGCTGGTGCAGAAGCTTGCCTCTCCTTGGAAGACCACAAACACGAACTCTTTTTCCATTTGGGATTAGATGAGGGAAGGTCGTCAAACAGCTTCCTGCCTCGACGGGCTGTTATCGTGTACCAGCCCGGGGTCTTAAGGGGAGGGATCGAGAAGAAGTAATTGAACAATCTCAGAGACGGTTGAATCCCCTTCATTATGCATAGAGTTATAAAGCCCATCAGCATGCTAATGGCGTTCGGCATCAACTGGCTGAGGGAAATATTCAAAGTGCATAAGATGTACCGCATGAAGGGGTGCATGGGGAATCGAAGCCCTTGTTGGAAGGCTTTGACATATACCCCAACCTCTCGATCACTGGAATGATGGACCCTCTCATCCCTCCCCTGGCACCTGGATCTGATAATCGAGGCGGACGTAGTTTCTCTGAAGCTCAGGGATCTGATTGGCTCCGACTTTAGACCTCAGGTTCGCGATCAGGCCAGGCTCCATAGCCCCCTCGTTGTTTTTCTGCTCGATGGTGGCCAAGCTCCTCTCAGAGGCGGGGATGGAAGACAAATCCATTTCTTTTGAAGGAAGAAAATCTAAATCAAGGAAGACGAAGAAGATTTCTTCGAATTCTATCGTTGGAACTGTCTTATATCAGCAAGGTGACAACCGTATGATGAAACACATGTCGAATATCTAAAGACTCTGAGCGTCTTATATTTCGAACAAGCAAATCATCCGAATCGACGAGGCGGACTTTTTGGTGCCTGAAACTTGAGTGCTAATTTCTCGACTGACGTGCCCCATTAATGCGATGTAACATCGCTTGACTTTAATAGGCAAACCCTTTGAGGTCATGCAACTGGGGCCATTATTGAATCATTGGTCCGGCACTCGAGATGACTCGATCGATGGATGACTAAGGCCCACGGGACCCACGAGAGAAGCCCGATATCGACTCGAGCAAAGCCCACTGGCCAGCGACCGTGGCATTCCCCTCACTCGAACATGGGATTAAAGACGAGCCTGTAATTAGCAGGAACATGGGCAACATTCACTCCTATTAAAAGGGGAGGATCGTGGTACCATAATAGGTGACCGTTATCTTTCCAACATCACTGAAGAGACCCAGGATGTCTATAAATACCGTAAGATTCCAATTCCTGAGGTACGAGATCTAATACATAGACTCTACTCTTTCAGTCTATAATTCTACCACTAAAGAGCTTATGACGACAGATCTGAGACGAACCTCCGTTGATCGATCTCAGCTGCTCCAAGCTCACTCTCTTCCTTAAGTTCCCATACTAACTTAAGTATCGGAGGAGATTTTGGTCGGGACCCAGATCCGACCCCCCTAACATGTCTTTGTGGTGTAGATCGGCGAGTCTCCATCTTCCATGAGGGCCACTTCCGAGCTTCCCAACCTCGAACGATCGACGTACAAGCTGTCTGAGGGTCGATTGAGCACCGCATCCCAACCAACCTACATCATACGACCCTGGTTCTTCCAACCTAGGGTTCCATTCAACCTACTGACGAGGCTCCAACTCAACACGAAGAGTCCACGTCAGCTTGACAACTATCTCGGTCATTTTTGGCCTTAACAAAAGGGGTCCAGAGTTTCCGAAGTTTCTCACAGCAATTCGACCAATTTGTTGAGAATGTCGAAAAGAGCATCAGGGTATTGGCCGTCGCAGTGTAGCAAAGCATTAGGCGCCCGCCACCAGCAAATGAGCTGCCACCACCTCCTAATCCAACACCTACGAGGGAAGTTATCGCTTATGAGGATCATTGAGATCTAAGGGCAGATCGACCAGAGAATGCACCGCTCAATACAACACCTACATCTCATCGAAATGGGGAGATATGGAACAACAACCATGCATTCAGACACCAAGGAGGTCCTAGCCCCTCCAACAATAGACAAGCCGCTTACAGCATCCTCGAGCAGGTAATCAACCAAGTCACTCAGGGCCCTAACCCCCCTGATTTTGCAGGCGACAACGAGAGGAGGAAGGCAGAGAAAATCCCCAACCGTTCCTCCGGTGCTACTCACCTGCAAGGTGGAGTTGGCCAGACCCAACTTATCCTTCCCACCAACCGACAAACCCCGCTGAAGGAGAACATCACATCTACTCCGTTCCTCCTGAATTTTAAACTACCCCATGCTGACGTACGATGACAAGGGCGATCATTGGGAGCATGTCTGTAGATACCAAAACGTGATGCTACTTCACAGAGCTGACGAACCGTACCTTTGCCCAGATTGCCACACCACTTTCATCAAAGCGACAGACGGGTGGTATAATGGGTTGCCCGATGATTGCATCGGGTCTTTTGACGAGTTGTCTAACCTGTTTTGTATGCAATTCGTTGCAGGACAACACCCTAAAAGAAATCTTCACATCTCTTCTCTTTGAAGCAGAGAGAGAAGGAATCGATCCGATCACTCATCCAATGATTCAACGACGAAAGACGAGAGGTAGAAAATACCCCAGACATGACTGTCATTATAGATTTTTTCCCAACAGTCCAAGACAAACACCTTCTGAGGACCATTCACCAGTTTCCACCAAATAACTTGGTGGAGCTGTTCAATATAACTGATCAGTTCATAGTCTCATAAAATGCAATTGAATCTGTGGAAAATGACACTCCAACTCGTCAAGAAGCAAAACGAGAAAAGAAACCCCAAGGAACCCCTCGTCAAGAACATTGGGATAAGCGACGGAGGGAAAAGAGCCCTCGGAGCAAAGAATGCCATGCCAGAGCAAGTGCCCCCAAAGCAAAAGTCCTAGCTCATGCTCCCCGAGAAGAGCTCGCCAATGAACCTGTTAAGAAAATCAGGTATAAGAAAAGGGATAACCTCAAACTCTGCAAGTACCACAACGACTACGGACACGACACCGAAGATTGTTGGACATTAAAGAAGGAGATCGACGCACTAGTCAAGCATGGTCATCCCAAAAGGTTCGGTGACGACCAGCCAGGCAAAGAAGGGACCTCTAAGTAGAAAGGCAAAGGGCAAATGACCAGATCACCTGCCACCAAAGTGGTCGACTAGCAAGCTTCTGGACCAGAATCAAATAAGAGCCAGGCGAAAGTAGCCCCGAGTGATATCAAAACGCATGTATGCTTTTTTCCTTCCATGTCAAGGCATTTATTTCATGATAATAAAGTCTGTCTTTTCCATTCGAAAATGTCTCTCTTAACTATGACACTCATGAATTATGTGAGAATTTTACCGTCTAAACACTCAGTTAAACCTGAGGAGCGCACTACTTATGAGGATACACACCTTAGTAGAAATTAAAGACAGTGCTCATTTTAATTCATATTGTCTCAATGAAAGCAGACTTAGCTCCTCTCATATCGTCAGCCGTAAGACGATGGAGCCACCCCTCGCAACTGAACGACCCCTAACGTGTCGTCGGCCGTAAGACGAGGGGCCACCCCTCATAACTGAACGACCCTAATGTATCGTCAGTCATAAGACGAAGGGGCCACCCCCTCACAACTAAACAACCCTCTCGTGTCATCATCCGTAAGACAAATGGGCCACCCCCTCACAACTGAACGACACTCTCATGTCGTCAGCCGTAAGACAAGGGGCCACCCCATCGCAACTAAATGATCCTATCATGTCATCTGCCGTAAGACGATGGGGCCACCCCCTTGCAACTAAACGACCCCTAACGTGTCATCAGCAGTAAGACGATGGGGTCACCCCCTCAAAACTAAATGACCACTAACGTGTTGTCAACCGTAAGACGAGGTGCTACCCCTTGTAACTAAACGACCCATACGTGCCGTCAGTTGTAAGACGAAGGGTCCACCCCCTCGCAACTGAATGACCCATCCATGTCTTCAGCTGTAAGACGAAGGGGCCACCCTCTCGCAATTGAACGAACCCTCTGTATCATCAGCTGTAAGACGAAGGGGCCACCCCCTCGCAACTGAACGACCCTCTCGTGCCGTCAACCGTAATACGAAGGGGCCACCCCCTCGCAACTGAACGACCCTCTCGTGCCGTCAGCCGTAATACGAAGGGGCCACCCCCTCGTAACTGAACGACCCTCTCGTATCGTCAGCCGTAAGACGAAGGGGGCCACCCCTTACAACTGAATGACACTCTCGTATTGTCTGTCGTAAGATGATGGGGCCACACCCTTGCAACTGAATGACCCCTAACAAGTCGTCAACAATAAGACGAAGAGGCCACCCCTTACAACTGAATGACCCCTAACAAGTCGTCAACAATAAGACGAAGAGGCCACCCCTTGCAACTGAATGACCCTAATGTGTCGTTAGTCGTGAGACAAATGAGCCACCCCTTGTAATTGAACGACTCCCTCGTGTCGTCAGTCATGAGACGAAGGGGCTATCCCCTTGCAACTGAATGACTCAAATGTGTCATCTATCGTAAGACGATGGGGCCACCTCCTTGCAACGAAACGATCGTATCATGTCGTCAGCCGTAAGACGAGGGGCCACCCCTCGCAACTAAATGACCTTTACGTGTCGTCAGTTGTAAGATGAAGGGTCCACCCCCTCGCAACTGAATGACCATCTTGTGTTGTCAGCCGTAAGATGAAGGGGCCACCCCTTCGCAACTAAACGACACTCTTATGTCGTCAGCTGTAAGAAGAAGGGGCCACCTGACCGCTCTCAGATATATACCTGGAAAACAATCGTGGTTTTACCGCAAGTGCACAGTGTAGTGACGAGAAGGTATCGAACATGAGGAGGTGGTGTTGGCTCCAATCTATCTTAGGTTGACTTGACTACGAAGGTTTTATTGGTGGAGATGGTTATGATGTGATGTAATGACAATGGTGATGGATGTCGGTGTCGGTGATAAAGATGATGGATAAAATTCAATGTAATAAAAGAGTCTTCAGTTATGGAATCCACACTATGGATTATCATGCATCCTTGTGAATCGCGAATCTAAATGTTACTAGAGTTGGATTGAGGTGAACTAGTCGTAACTAAATAGAGAACCAAGCTCACGCTCTCGCACTATTGCAGGTCTATAGCAACCTAGATTAGAGCCCACTCTCGTGCAAACCCTAATCTAAGCCACTAGTATTAAGATCGACATCATCATGCAATCATAACTCACGCCTACTCTCGTGCAAACTTGAGTTACGATCTAGACTGTGATAGCTTGTATTCGTCTAATCTCTTACAAACGAATATGGTTATAGACTCATAATAAAAATTCTAGCTTTGGTCCAATCTCTTGCAAACCAAACCTAGTGAATCTCGATTATAAATCTAAATCGAATATCTAGACCTTTCCTTTGACCAGAGCCCAATCTCTTGCAAACTCTAGATCAATGGAAATTTCTAGCTATCCGTAATGAATCAATCACTATCTAACATCCTAGCAATTCTAGCAACATATAAATTCATTCATCACAAATCTAGCATTAGATCTGTAGGGTTCATCCCTTTTCCTAGAACAAAGATCAACTAAGCATAGCAATAACGATATAGGAATCAATAAAAAAACATTGCTTGCATATAAAAAGATATCAAATCAATGATTCAAATAACAATAACAACGATACTTAGCTTTCATGAAGAATTACAATCAAAGTACAAGATTTTAGATCTGAGAGGGGACCTAGGGCATGGCCTAACCTCTAAAAAAGTCTCCAAGAAAACAATAGGGAACTCCCCTCTAATGACGGCTACATTCCCTATATATAGTCACCTCAAAACCCTAGAAAATAACCCTAGAAAACATCTGAAATTCGTGTCCAAAGTCAGCTTTGGCCGCAACTTAAGTTCTGGGCCCACGCTGAATCGGCTGAGAGAGATTCTCACTCTGGCCGAGTAGTAATTCCAGCACTGCAGCGTCAGCTTGAAGAAATTCTCCAGATTTCATCCGACCTTCGATTGGCGCGTTCTTGGCGGCGTTGGAATCGTCATGAAGTCTAATATCCATAAAAAATATGAAAAATCTAATTTTCATGCTAGAATAATAGAAGATCTCAAAAGAGTGAGAGGCTGTCTGAAAATCTGGGTGTTCAAGCCACTCGGCCGAGTATGAATCTTACTTGGCCGAGTGCAAATTCTACTCGGCAGAGTATGACAGTCTGCAGATCGTCCAAAAAACAGAGAGTCGGCTTGGCTCTCTTCAAAATCTTGGCATCTACTCGGGCGAGTGTAGTTCTTACTCGGCCGAGTGGAATTCACCCCTCGGCCGAGTACATTGTGGGACTCAGGCTGGCAGATGTCGGTGTATCCGTGTTACCCGCTCGAGTATGCTTCTTCACTCAGGTGAGTGGGTCGCGTCACTCGGCTGAGTGGCCTGTTTCTGAACTCTGTTCTTCTGTTCCTCGTCTTCTCGTCGATTCTTTCGATTTCCTTCTTCTTCCACTCATCCTCCAGCGCCGTTAAGGCCAAGAGCGATGCTCTAGCACGCGTGCAAGTCCTTTAGGCTCATTTTTGCTCCCGATTGCTCCATATATCCTGAAATCAGACGAAAACAAGAAATAGTGAAAAGTAACAAAATATCGTCGAATAATCATGAAAAGCACGATATGAGCTATCGAAATGGCATGCAAATATACAGAAAAAAAGTGTAAAATATGAATCGATCAAAATCCCCCAAGCTTACCTCTTACTCGTCCTCGAGGAAGATGAGTAGGAAAGCAAACTCGGCGAATAAAAACAAAGAAAAAGGGATGAATGAAAAGGAATATGAAGAGGTAGAGATGCTAGATTATTCTCTCTGATCTCAAGCTATAAGCTACACATCACGATAGCTCGAAAAATGCGAATCACATGATATAAAGATTTCATATCTTACTTAAACATGGTACTTGCAAGCTTTTAAGAACAACAAAAGGGATTCTCTAAATTCATACAATCAATTCATATCCACATCATGTGTAACGACCGGTACCCACTATTCGTTATACGGCTGTGCGTATAGCAACTTCGGGTATGTGATTGGTTTTTTGCCTTGTATGCGAGTCATGTTGATTTGATAGGGCTGTAGCACATTGGTTGCATCCTTAGCAAGTCAACCCCCTGACGTGTGCCCAATTTGGATTTACCGTCGCCTTTGGACCCCGTATCCTTTATACGCTTTACGTGCACGTAGTCTTGTTCGTGCACGTATTCATTTTAGACGTTGCCTGTATCCGAACCCTATAGTGTGATATGCCGTTGTGACCCTCTCGAAGAATATTAAATTATGAAACTAATTTAGAACGTCATTTCATGGGTCGTTCTCCCACGATTTGACTTTGTTTGATGAGACGTCGTGATTTTCACTTTTGTCGTGAGGCCTTTTTATTTTTAGTTTCGTTTCTCGTCGTCGAAATTGTGATCCGTCTTCTCTGTTTAATTTCTCTCGTCTGTGCGGTCACCCCAGTTTTTATTTCACAATTTTTGGGCTTCGTTTGACCTACTTGCACTTTTGACCCAACCTATTACATTTTTTAGCTCTAAGTCACTTGGATAAATTCTTAATAATTTCTTGATGATAATAATTTTCCCTAATATAAATTCTATTATTATACTCATCCAAAATCATGTTGACATAGCCCACTTACCGTTGCACAGGACGCACAACACAGGTAAGAGAGTGAGAGGGTGAGGGCTGTATTGCTTTTAATAATTGATATAACAATTTACCTAATTCTTTAACCCTATTACCCTATAGCCCCTCTAACCCATTTCAGCCTTCACGTGGGCCCCTACACTATCAATAATGCCTAGGGTTTTTTTATCATCTAACAGCAACCAAAGGAAAACGAGCCGCTCTATTTTTACGCACACGAACCACCGCACTCTTCTATTTTCTCGCAACAGCACACGAAGCGCCGCAGCACGCATCTTCATCATCCCTTACCCATCTCCGACCCCCGACCCCACGGCCTCCCACGCCGGAGGCAGACCCCCGCGGCCCCCTTCTTCGACTGTACTCCGCCCAAGCACGCGGCCGCGAAGCCCCCAGCGACTGCAACGCAGCAGCACGGCAGCAGCTGCTGCTCGTTGCAGCAGCAGCCTACAGCACCGCACGGCGACGCCGCCCTCCCGACGGACCCCCCTCTCTGGCCTCCCCGCTCATCCACGGCGACGCCCAGCTTCTCCTCCCGTCCACCTCGCCCATACACGAGCCGTTGGCTCCTCCCCGCGTCGCGCTAGTCTCCGCTCAGCCCGTGCGACAGCCGCACAACCGTGCGCCTCGCGCACGTCCCCTTCGCAATGTAGGCCAGCGCTTCCCCTCTCCTCCCATGCAGCAAACATCAGACCTTAAAAGTCTTAGAGAGGTTAGTGATGTATTTTTAATAGCTAGGGTTTGTGGTATTATTATTTTTGTATATCTATTAAACTGTGTTTTCTCATATTAGTTAGGGTCCTATGTTAGGTGAGGCCAAGATTAATTGTCAGTTTTTATATTATAGATAGTAAATTAAATTGTTAATGTGAGTGCGTTAATTGTGTTGTGTTTTACCTCTGCCATGAAATTCTTTTGGGTTAGTATATTAATGGAGATACCTAGGTGTGCATGACATATTAGTTTAGCTGTTTCATACATATTAGTTTAGCTTGCCAGTTTTTTTGTGAACCATTAATTGATCACGATCTATTAGTAACTTTATTATATTGATGTTAATGATGATTATAGGGTTAATAACTAGTTTAGACGACTTTTAGTAACTTGTAACCTAGGTTTTTAATTATATTGTTGTTTAATTGTGGTGCTAGAAACGTGACGATATTATCATGTTAATAATTTTAATCATTAATATTGATGTGTCACCTTTCTTTGGTTAGAAAAACCTAATTAAAATCGAAATATTAGACGTCTTAGGTTGCCTAATAACTTTTGGTTCCACCAACGAACTTATTGAACCCGTGTTTTATCAGCAGAGAACCGATGTCCCAAAACGTTCGTGATACCAGAATCCAACCCCTGACATCGCTACCCGACGTCAGATTAGCTCTCGCGTCGTGTTAGGGTAAGATCTGTCCCGTGGGAATCACCACTTGCCTGTTAAATAACTAAAATTGGTAATTTATTTTTGATTGTGTTTCACTAATCAAGATAAATTAATTGAGATGTAGGCTGACTGTGATATGAGCACGTACGTATTTTGGACTCAGGTTGATCATGACTTCATCTTGGTTGTGCAGGCAAGTGAAACTTGCCAACTTTTGCTTAGGGCCATGTTTTAGGCCACTTCCTTGTTTTTAGCGTAAAAGAGACTAGACAGTGAAATGATAGCTGTCTAGACGCAACTTTAAGATCTAGCTTGATAACGAAGCTAGATCTGTCACCCTGCCATGTCATTCATGCATTGTTGCCTGCCACGTTTAAATTCCTTATCTGTACGCACTTAAACTGTTAACTGCCATGCATTGCATCTTACATGTCATACAAGTTGAATGTTGCATTCGTAGCACACGCTACAATACTTGTACTTCCTTGTTCAGGCTAGGTGCATCCTTATGACATATTGAAATACACTTCCTGGCTCGTGATCCAGAAGCGAGCATTCCGTGTTTGGGGGTAAGGCCCTGGCTCGATACACGTGGAGGGGTAGGGATAAGCGATCACTTGAGCTTAGGAGTTGGCCCGATCAGCCACTCTAGCCAAAAGGCATAATCTCTATGCACGACGTGCTTACTAGACTTGTCCTTGTCCTTGTGATTGTTCTTGCAAAACTTGATATCCATGTCATGATTTAAATGCCAGTTGCCATGCCATGCTCGTACCTTACTTTACTTGTTGCACTCATGATATATCTGCCATGTCATTGCATCATGCTAGAACTGCTAGGTTGCTTTACTTTTACGTTTAGTTTCCTTACACAAGTCTCTTGTAGACTTGCTGACATGTGCCCCTTGCTCTTTTGGGTGTCACATGTTAGACCCTGAGCCAGAGACCGTTGCTGACACGGAGCCTGAGCCCATGTCTGCCAAGGAGGAGTTTGTGGACACCGGTGACCAGTCTTAGTGACCTTACTGAGTTTTTCTTTTGTTTTAAGATTGCTGTTAGTTGTCGGTGCGTAGCACCTTTACTTTGTACGTTGTACTTTTGTTGGCCATGCTTAGGCCTTTAGATTCTTTTCTTTTAGCCTAGTGGCTTTTTCTGTGATGTTGAAACTTAATTATTTTGGACATTCTGCGATATTTTTATCTTTCTCTCTTTCCGTATTATTATTGTTGTTCTGCTTCGCATTTGCAAGGACCTGAACTCCGTTAAATCCAGACGCTTTACAGACTGGAGCCTCACAGCTCCAAGTCTGAGCGGACCTTCTCATGCCTCGCCTCCATATTTTTGGGAAGCGGGGCGTGACATCACGCATTTCATAGAATTTAATATACAAATAATTGGCGACGCACTTTTCAATCAAGAGTTATAACAGAAGCATATCAGAATCACACCAAGCATGGAATGGAGAATGGAATAAATCATGGCATTCACATATTTATATCGAATCATAAGAAGTCTCCATAACTAAAGTATTTTGCTAATTTTCGGCATTATCAAACTTTCCCATTCGTGCAACTCTCCACTCTAATGTCTCACTCACTCATATGGCCAAGTGAATTCACCCCCCCAAGCTTAGCTTGAGACATCGCATCTAAAGGAATATGATGGTGAAAATGGGATTTTTGCCTTGGTTTTCCCAAGTATTTTGTGGCTCCAATAATGAGGTAGAGAAATATTTTTTTTCTTTTTCTTTTTGAACTTTTTGTTTCTCATTTTACTTTTTTGCATTTTTGTAGGAGCTATATGATTTTTATTTTTGGGTTTTGGCTCTTTTTTGGCTTTTTGTACTTTTTGGAGCTAACCTTTTTTGTAGGGATTTTTTAGGAAATAGATGCGATGTAAGTAGCTTTAGAAGGTGAACTCAAGTGACATGTAGAGAATAAAAAGATATATGTGGAGAAGGAAATGGTGTAACGCTCGGTTCACTCTAAGATGTGCACAAATGGTTCAATAAGATAATACATCAACTAAACTTATATGTAAGCATGTATATTCTTAATCATTTCAATAAATAGTGAAGTCAAGCTGTCACGGCCAGTATTTTTTATAATACATACTTTGCCGTGTTTTAGTTTTGATTTGTTTTTTTCGCATCTGTATTCATAACGTACTTGTATTACGTAAAGCTAGTATACGTATTTGTTTTGCGAACGTATTTTAATACATAATTTTCTCAGCTATACTTATAAATCTATTATTATGAAATTTTCAAATGGTTAATTAATTCTCAAATTCGAATTCAAATCTTCCCTTCCAATTTTAGATAGGAGACTTTTTACCCTATTTCCAAATGTCAATAAGACTCTAATTCAATTGCAATTATAATTTGTGTTATTTCCTCCTTTACCTAGCATTAAAACCACATTCCTTTGGCAAGTATTTAAATCTCATAATTATTGTATCAATTCAAAACTTTCCTCTTCAAACAAAGCCGAATGAAAACAATTTTTTTCTAATTTATTGAAATTCAAATTCCTTTGGAAAACTTCCTATTTTAATCCCAATTGAAACTATAACTGTTTTGGTATTATTCTATAGTTAAAACCCATTTTATTCTTTCCTTCTACTTGCCATACCTTTTCGTATTTGTAGCTAAGGCGTATACGTATTACGTATTCGTACTACATACGCGTATTAGCTATAACTATTAATTTAAAACCTATTATTATATTTTCATTAAAAAATTTCACCTCAAGATTCGAATTTCAAATTCGAATTATTTTCATATTAGAAACAAGACTTTTATTTCTTTTTAATTTGCCATTAATCCTATCCCAAATTGCTATTAAACCCCCGTAATTTCAATTTATTCTTATTCCTTCCATGTTAACACTTGCCTATTTTTGGCTAACCCCTAAGCCCTTGAACCCATCCCATATATATCTAAGCCATTCAATTTTTAACCCAACCTAAACAAATGCCAGGCAACCTAGCTCACGTTAGACCCAAAACCCAAGAGCCCTACATAAAACTAAGCCTATAAAATAATCCCTAGGCAACCCATCCCACAACAACCCTAAGTCACCTACCCTCTTTTAAAACCCTAGGGCTCTCTATCTCTCCCATCAATAGCAGCCGCACTCCCCTTTACTCCATGCATAGCCTCTCTCCACCGTGCAACGACCAGCTCCTCCCTCTCATCCATGCCAAGATCTCCCCTCCCTTGCTCCTCCGCACTGAGCCACCGCCGGCCCCCTTCAAGCTCTCCTCCGGCCACCAACTGCACCCGAGCGCCGCTGCAGACCACGCCCAGGCGACCCCCTGCAGCCACCACTGGAATGCTGACCGCTGTAGGCCGCCCTTGAACTCCCAACCTCCCCAAAGCTGCCAGCTCTCCGAGCATCAATCCCCCTCTCCACGCCTACAGGCCTCAGAGCCGTCGACAGACCCTCGATAGCCCCCAGCGATGAGAAACCCCCCGAACAGCTGTAGTTGTTGCCGAACTCGCTGTTATTAGACGCCGTTCGTGCCACTGCCTTTTGCTACGTCTCGACTCCGTACTCTACGTCAACAGTTAATGGATCTATCTATTAATATACTATAACACACACCGTAATATAGAAAACCAAATAAAACGGACTATTAGACGTTGTAGAAGTTTTTAAAACATTGTTATGATCAAAAAGGACCTGATCTGACTGTATGTTTTATTGAACTAGCGAACCAATCTCACCGTAGCATAGTACCCGTCGAGACGAACCCAACGACACAAAGAACGCTGAAAGCAGGCAAGTATACAATTTATTATGAATTTTTGAAGTTGGAAGCTCTTTTAGTCATTTTTATTCAAAGCGGTATAACTCAAAATCTGCACGTGAAATGACGAATGAAATTAATACCATGGTGTTCTAGGCTTAAAATGAGACCCGTTGACATATAACTTGATATGCTTTAGTTTTAAACATTGCCAAAGAAAATTAGTATCTGATGCAAGTGCCCCACTTGCGTAGTTACGGCCACGTTTAGGCAATCTCTCTTTAAATTGTAAGAGTATGAACAAGAGAACCGGACGTGAAATGATAGTGTCCGGGACCCCCTTACGATAGTTTAGACTTGACTACGAAGTCTAGGTATAAACTGCTATAACTATCATGCTAGGAACTATCTGATATGTGTGTGCGTGTGGACCCCCCTAGAATGAAAAGAACATACTATATTCATGTCATGCCATGTAACATCATTCACGAGATGTTTTACACAGCCTGCAGGCAATATGGCACTCTCCAAGACAAAGAGAGTGACCCCTTGTATGGATAACCTGCGGGAACCCGGCACTCACCAGGACAGAGTGAGTGACCTTGGAACCTGCGGGGAATATGACACTCTCCAAGATAGAGAGAGTGACCCCCTTGTACAGATTAACCTACGGAAAGCTCGGCACTCACCAAGCTAGAGTGAGTGGCCCTGCAACCTGTAGGGATAGAGGCACTCATCAAGCTACAGTGAGTGGTCCTTGTACATTCTTGTCTTGAGCACTTGGGATGGGGTTGGGTTGAGCGGCCACCAGGTTAGAGAGTTTGGCCAATTTCTAAGCTAAAGGCATGAACCTTCTTTGTGTCAAGTCGCTTGGTGTCACACAGTCTTGGTGTCGAGTCGCTTGGTGTCACATATAGCTTTGTCTAGTCTAGTCTTGTAGCCGGTAGCACACGCTACGACTATTGCCTGCACAGTTTACTTTCTGCACAGTTTTTACTTTCCTACCATGTCCATAAAAAAATTATCATGCTCGTTATTTTAAAATGTTAAGAAATTGCCATGCTCATTACTTAACTTCTTAAACTGCTTAGAACTGCCATGCTAGAATACTTTACTGTACTTCATTTAAAACTGTAATACTTAAAAACTTATTGCTGACATCTCGTATAAATCCAATAATGCTTCATAATTCAATATTATTTTGTACACTTTGCCTTGGGTTCTCACTTTTCTTGCAGACCCTTACTGACATACATTCGTTGTTTTTGGAATGTATGTCAGGTCTTCAACTAGGATACCAGAGAACCAGGAGTTGTTGAACCTGTGAACTACCTATGTATTCTTCTACCTTTGTTGTATGGGTCATAAGACCCACTTCTCCTTTCAGTCATTGCTGTAAATCAGTTGAGATGTTGTGATTATAATAATAATAAATGATATTTTTCTCTTATCTGTGCTGTTTTTGAGTATGCATGCAAGTACCTGCAAAGTTTTCATACAGACGCTTATTGTGTTAAGTCAAGGAGGAAAGAAAAGCAAAAGTACCTCCTCCTTACTTGAACATGCGGACCCGCTCGCGTCCTCGCTCCCAATCAAAATGGGAAGCGGGGCGTGACAGGTTTTAGTGTTGGCCCTTACAGGTCAATGCACGTGCAAAATACTTTAAGACAGCATAGATAATATTACAATCTCGATTCTCAACAACACCTTTCTTTGAATTTCTTACCTCAATCTAATCCATTAGGGAATCCTAGTCCTAAGGTTCCTGATCCTTAGTCAACCAAATCAGTATATCCTTGATTTTTAATCTCCCTTCATTTTACATTCCACGTTATGACCTTAGGAATCTATCGTAGCCTTTTCACAAGTCTTTCCATATTCGTACTCACATTTGATAATCCTATTCTAATCCTTACTCTCTATCCATGTGATCTTCCTGACAGCCATCATTATCCTTTTGAATCATCCACATTAATATACTGATTCTATTTTCGATATCCCTTTCATGGAATTCCTCGCCCAGTTTAACTTCTTTAAAAATATTTAATATATACCTAGGCCTCATATTTTTTCAACTGACTTAAATTTATTCTTTGATTTTGAGTTTTCCATTGCCGTAATTTTTAGTCACTACTTTATAATGATTTCCTAACCTATATCATCCATAATCCTATACTTACCTTACTTTCTACATATGGGAGTATTTATCTTTAAACCCTACTTCTATTTCGCAGATTTAATATATCATCTTCTTTTTCTACTGCAACATAATTCATAACAACCGATCATTTACAATTATTTTTTAAAAAAAACTTTTTACGATAAATAGAACTCCAACTAATTCAGTGTATCAGTTCTGCCTTCATCGTATTTATACTTCAAAGGAGTTTTGTATAAATCTATCCCCAATTACAAAACAATCACTATATCCCTAAACTCATTACTCTTTCGTCTACCACTTATCCTCGGTTTTAACTCATACCGTCTGCACACTATTCTTATATATGTTATAGGGATATTACCATATTTTACGCATGTCTTCCATTCTCCAACTTAATAGTTCATATTTTGTATACCACCTAATAAATCTACCCCCCTCTCCATGTCTCATCTGAAACCGTTCATCACAACCTTGATTCGTTACACCATTCAACCCTGGACCCTACACTATTTCTTATTTATCACATCAGTGTGTGTCTTTAATTATTACAACCAAAACGAGATTAGTTTTAAATTTGCGCTATAACCCTTTTAAATGTTTCCTTCTATCTTTATTTTCCATCAACATCAGTGTTGAATTTTGTTATTCATTATGTTGTTAGAATGTTAGATGTGATTATTATTATTAGGGGTTATATTTACGGATAGGCGTAGTTCGAGATGATGTAAGGTGTAGTTGTATTGATTGATTATGAACACAAGGAGCTTAGATTAATCCATTTACAAGGTGATAAATAGAATGATATGTTCAAGATTTATATTTCATATTTGGATGGTACACTTGTATAACAGCTTCAATAGAGTTTTATTTTATGAATGGTGCGCATGGAGATGGGTACGTTACGGATTTGAAATTCAGATTGTTAACAGCTAAGGGTATTATAAGATTTATTGTCACGATGAAGAATAAATTGGAAGCTGGACAATTGCCGATTATAAAAGGTGATGTATACTAGGCGTCCTTGCACTTGTTGTCATACACTATCATTTGGTGGAGCATCGTCATGTCGATTGTTTGAGATAAGAATAAGACTGGGGTTGGATGATGTCACAATTATAGTACTACAAGTTAGGTTATACAATGAACAAGGAAATGACACATTAAGAAAAGGACAACTTATGAGAATGTGCAGTTTTTGGAGAACGTAGTTATAGAGGATGTCGTACATTAAAGATTTCCCAGGAGGATGTTACTGACAAACGAAGAATTGAGGAAATTTGCAAGAGGTATTGATTGAGGATATTTAGTATTTTCTTTCAGATGTCGTTTTGATGGTGTAAGCAAGAATTATGAGTTAAATGGAAATATTGGATCTATACTTAAGTTTTAAACTATGCTTATAGCTGTAGCATTATTCAGCGAAGAGACGAGAGGTGATGATTTATTTTAGGATCACTTGATTGGGGTTATGGGTTCAGCAACTGGTGTGTGAGAATACTGGGGTAGCATGTTATGAGGATATATATATACACCTTATTATTATTATTTTTCCACTCACCCTTGTCTCTACACATTTTGGGTGGTCGTCACTAGCTATTTTGCTTGCCTATTGACGGCTAAGGCCATCGATGTGCATAATCATCCGTAACTCACTTTCGAATTTTAATCTTAACCCCGTCACTTACATCACTTCCTAATTCATTTCTCCGTCTGAAGTATTTTTTTTCCTATCATAGTTTACCTCATAGGTATTCTATAAGATGCTTAAGTATTATAAACATCTGAATATTAAATTCGAATCTTAAGAAATTCCGAGGACGGAATTTTTCTTAAGATGGGTAGAATGTAACGGCACATATTTTTTATAATACGTATTTTGCCGGGTTTTAGTTTTGATTTTTTTTCGTACATGTACTCATTACGTACTTGTATTACGTAATGCTAATATACATATTCGTTTTGTGAACGTATTTTAATACCTAATTTTCTCAGCTATACTTATAAATCTATTATTATGAAATTTTCAAATGGTTAATTAATTCTCAAATTCGAATTCAAATATTCCCTTCCAATTTTAGGTAAGAGACTTTCTACCCTATTTCCAAATGTCAATAAGACTCTAATTCAATTGCAATTACAATTTGTGTTATTTTATCCTTTACTTAGCATTAAAACCCCATTCCTTTGGCAAGTATTTAAATCTCATAATTATTGTATCAATTCAAAACTTTCCTTTTCTTTAGCTTTAACCCTACAAATAAAGTCGAATGAAAACATTTTTTCCTAAGTTTTTGAAATTCAAATTCCTTTGGAAAACTTCCTATTTTAATCCTAATTGAAACTATAACCGTTTTGGTATTATTCTATAGTTAAAACCCATTTTATTCTTTCCTTCTACTTGTCATACCTTTTCGTATTTGTAGCTAAGGCGTATACGTATTACTATTCGTACTACGTATGCGTATTAGCTATAACTATTAATTTAAAACCTATTATTACATTTTCATTAAAAAAATTCACCTCAAGATTCGAATTTCAAATTCGAATTATTTTCATATTAGAAACAAGAATTTTATTTCTTTTTAATTTGCCATTAATACTATCCCAAATTGCTATTAAACCCCAGTAATTTCAATTTATTCTTGCTCCATCCATGTTAACACTTGCCTATTTTTGGCTAACCCCTAAACCCTTGAACCCAGCCCACATATATCTAAGCCATTCAATTTTTAACCCAACCTAAACAAATGCCAGACAACCTAGCTCACGTGCGACCCAAAACCCAAGAGCCCTACATAAAACTAAGCCTATAAAATAAGCCCTAGGCAACCCATCCCACAGCAACCCTAAGTCACCATACCCTGTTTTAAAACGCTAGGACTCTCTATCTCTCCCATCAACAGCAGCCGCCCTCCCCTTCACTCCACGCACAGCCTCTCTCCACCACGCAGCGACCAGCTCCTCCCTCTCATCCATGCCCAGATCTCCCCTCCCTTCCTCCTCCGCGTTGAGCCACCGTCGGCCCCCTTCAAGCTCTCCTCCAGCCACCAACTGCACCCGAGTGCCGCCGCAGACCGCGCCCAGGCGACCCCCTGCATCCACCACTGGAACCCTGACCGCTGTAGGCCGCTCCCTTGAACTCCCAATTTCCCCAAAGCTGCCAGCTCTCCGAGCATCAATCCCCCTCTCCACTCCTGTAGGCCTCAGAACCGCCGGCAGACCCTCGACAGCCCCCAGTGACGAGAAACCCATCGAACAGCTGCCGTTATTGCCCAACTCGCCGCAATTAGACGATGTTCGTGCCGCTGCCTTTCGCTACATCTCGACTCTATACTCTACGTCAACGGTTAGTGGCTCTATCTATTAATATACTATAACCCACACCGTAATATAGAAAACCTAATAAAACAGACTATTAAACGTCGTAGGAGTTTTTATAACGATGTTACGATCAAAAAGGACCCGATCTGATTGTATGTTTTATTGAACTAGCAAACCAATCTTACCGTACATAGCACCCATTGAGACGAACCCAACGACACCAAGAACGCTGAAATTAGGCAAGTGTACAATTTATTATTAATTTTTGAAGTTGAAAGCTCTTTTAGTCATTTCATTCAAAGCGGTATAACTCAAAATCTGCACGTGAAATGACGCATGAAATTAATACCATGGTGTTCTAGGCTTAAAATGAAACCCGTTGACATATAACTTGATATGCTTTAGTTTTAAACATTGCCAAAGAAAATTAGTATTTGATGCAAGTGCCCCCACTTGCGTAGTTACGGTCACATTTATGACATCTCTCTTTAAATTGTAAGAGTATGAACAAGAGAACCGGACGTGAAATGATAGCGTCCAAGACCCCCTCACGATAGCCTGGACTTGACAACGAAGTCTAGGTATAAACTGCTATAACTATCATGCAAGGAACTATCTGTGTGTGTGTGTGTGTGTGTCACGCCCCGCTTCCCAAAATGGACGGAAACGAAACGTGACGAGGCCCGCTTAGGCCAGAGCTTGAGAAGCTCGGACCCAATAAGCGTCTGTAGAGGTACCATTTTAAAAGACTCAGGTTCTTGCATTAATAAAGTTCAAAACAACAGAAGTACAGAAAGGAAAAGGCATTCATTAAATTAAAGGTATAATATCCAACTGGTACCAAGTCTAAAAAGGAAGCCTAAGCATGGCAACAGCCTAACTAAAAGCAAACTAAAAGCAGTAACCTCTGAAAGTGACGACTAAAAAGACCTCAAGGTCTGGTTCTCGTCAGGCACGTACTCTGGGTCGACGTCCTCGGCTCCTCGTACTCCAGTGAATCTGCCTCGTCCACGAACTCTGACTGAGCACCTGACGTACAGCACCCAAAAGAAAGGAACTGTACGTCAGGTAAAGTCTACAAGAAGGGTTAGACTTTACGGCAAGTGCACCGAACTTTAAACAACGGTTTACTGGTTGATTAGCATGCTGAGGTTCTTTTACACAACAGTTTACTGGTTGATTAGCATGCTGAGGTTCTTTTACACAACAGTTTACTGGTTGATTAACATGCTGTGGTTATAACAGAGTAACACGACAGGAAGTAACGCAGCAGGAAAGTAAAACGGGACAAGTAGTAGTCGTAGCGTGTGCTACCAACTACGGGACTAACCTACAGGTGTCAAGACAAGACGGGACGTGACAGAAACAAGGCAGGACAAGACAAGTGAGACACGAAAGGGTTCACGCCTTACGGTTCGAGGGGGATCAGACCCTCTTGCCGTGCGCACGCTCAACCCAACCCCAAACCCCAAGACAAGACAAGACATGACACCAGTACAAGGGATCACTCGCTCTAGCTTGGCGAGTGCCCTATTGCCCGCAGGCTGAGAATCAGTACAAGGGATCACTCTCTCTAGCTTGGAGAGTGCCCTATTGCCCTCGGGCTATGTATCAGTACAAGGGATCACTCTCTCAACTTGGAGAGTGCCCTATTGCCCGCAGGCTGTGAATCAGTACAAGGGATCACTCGACGAGTGCCCTATTGCCCAGCGGGCTGTGCAAGACGGGACGGGACGTGACAAGACAGGAAGGGTTATTCTAGGGTGTCCACACACACGCACACACATGATAGCCCTACAGCATTAAAAAGTTGTTGTTGTCAGGCTCAGACTTCGTCGTCAAGTCTGAGCCGTCAGGAGTCGTCCCGGACGCTATCATTTCACGTCCGGTTCTATACATTCACAGTCTAACAGTTCTAGCAACCTAAGAACAAAGCACGGTCAAAAACGCAAGTGGGTACACTTGCCTGAAATGGCGAGTGTGTCGTCCTCTCGAAGCGTCTCGTCCAAGCGTCTCGTCCAAGCGTCTCGTCCGCAGAAGTCCGTCTGAAATATCGCCACGGTGACGATTGTCAGGTCTCAAATTCATCAAATCCTATTAGGTTTCGTTTCTAGGTTATCAGGACTATCCTATTCGTCAAAAGTCACTTTTTTGATGTTTCAGCCTAATCGACGATCTATCCTATGTGCACAGTCAACAGAGTCCATTCGTCGATTTTCTATGTTCGTACAACGTTTTACAGGAGCTGGAAAGTAAATTTAGTTCGAGTTGACGGTTTTTTAGTTTAGGGTTCAGTCAGCTATTGTGGGGGTTTCTACGAGTTTCGGGGAACCAACCTGAACAGGAGTTTGTTGTAGAATGGATGTCGTGTCTGATCGGAGAACTCCTCAGCTTCAGATCTGGTCCTCGCACGATTCTCCAAAAGTCTGAACTTGCGACGAAGGCCGACGACGTGTCGCAACGTCGTAGACGGCAAATCCGCGAAGTGGCACGTCCAAGTGGGGCCCACAGCAGTGCTAGGGGTCCAAGGGGGCCCACAACACCTCAGGAGCACTTGGGGGGCCCACCACAGGAGTTGGTGTGGGAGAAACCAACTTGCGACGAAGTTCGGTCGGTCATACACTGCCGTTGCGGAGGGTTCTCTCGGTCAGACCGAGAGGAGCTCTCGGTCGGCGCTGATGCAGCACAGCGGGGTTGGGGCGTGGGCGGTGCGAGGGATTTTGTCGGTCAGACCGACAGATCCCGTCGGTCGCAGCGGGGCGGCCAAGCTGCAACGTTGCAGCTTGCAACGAAGCGGAGCAGCGCGGGCTGTTCTCTCGGTCGGAGCGGGGAGCGGCTTCGGTCAGGCGCTAGCGGGTGCGGAGCGGTGGCAACGAAGCAGGGTGCGGAGCGGGCGCTCGGTCTGACCGAGCGGTGCTCTCGGTCGGAGCGGGCGACAACGGGGGGCGATGCAGCGGGCTGTGCGAGCGGCGATGCGGGGGCTTGCTCCGGTCGTGCGCTAGGATTTGCGGGGGAGAGCTCCGGTCGTGCACGTTGCGATCGTCGCAACGTTGCGACGAACGTCGGGAAGGGGTTTTTGACGATTAGGGTTTGTGTGGCTGCGAAAATAACCTAGCCTAGGGTTTATTTAAATAGAAAAGAGTTAGGATTAGGGTTTGGGTTAAGAAAAACGTAATTAAAATAATTAAAATAATTAGTTAAAAATAAATTTACTCTTCTCTCCCTCACACGAGATGGGTGCGGCCAAAAATTCTGAAACTTTGCCTAAAAATTCTTTAATACGTTATTATAATATAGGAATTTTATTGTAATTAAAACTCTTATAAAAATAGGTTTTAAAATTATTTAAAACTTTCAAAAAAATGGAAAATAGGTCAAATTAAGTCCAAAAATTGTAAAATAATTCTGGGATGTTCGGGACAACTAAAGAAAGAGATCGGAGAAGACAGATCTAAATTTCGATGTCGAGAGGCGAAACTAAAAATAGAAACGTCTCGCGTCAAAACAGAAAGTCGCGACGTTACATCAAATAAGTTAGTATCGCGAAAGAACTACTCGAGATATATCGTTCCCAAGTTATTCCACAATCTAATACTTTCAGAGACGATCACGACGACATATCACACAAAAACGTTCAAAAACAAATAAAGTCTAAAATAAACACGTGCACGATCAAAAGCACGTGCACGAAGAAGGTACGATAGAAACAGGCCGTTACATTCTACCCACCTTAGAAATGATTCCGTCCTCGGAATCACTCACACTAGTAATAATTACCCATATAACCCTTTACCCGCGACTATCATATCTACTCATAAAGATTTCTAATCCTGTAACTTCGAACAACGTTCCTCAATAATACCCCCATAATCCATCTTTTCACTGGCAAAGCCACGACTAAACTCACCTCCTAATAATATAGTTCCATCACAACCGTTCCAATTTCCAACTCCAAGTTCTCATAGAAATAATAACATCTTCTGATATCGTACCACTCCACTAAGCATCATCATCGCTCATTAATATCTTTTGAATTTCTAAATATTTTCCCAACATTAATAAATCTCCAAAAATGAGATTCTAGTCATCCACCAATCCAAGACAAAAACATTTGTCTATCCTATAATATCTTCACCAATCAGCAATCGTCGTGTCTTCAATACATTCTCGTCATATCTCCCCATAAATTCATCCACCAAATAATTTGATCTGTCAGAATTACCCCTCATCCTGCTCACTATAACTAATCCCAACCAATATTAAGTCTGACTACCTAAACATCCATTTATCTCGACACGTCGTATCATTCTCAAAGCCTTCTCACGTCAACTCATCAATTAGTCTCGATGCTAATAAAAGCTCTACGCATTCTCATGATCACCCTAACTCCTATCATACTCTATAGCCATCCCTATCTACCATTCGTCTAAGCCTCAACTCTGATAAGTTCTCATCTTCACGCATATAATCTCATTCAACCAGTATTCTCTATTGAGTCCGCCACACTTCGGTTTTATAAATAAGTCTTAGACAGTCCATTCTTTTCATCCAAAAGATATTCTAATCCATCATCCTTGAGTTCCCAAAATCAATTTATCATTCCCATAATAAAACTCATCTCACTCCAAGCCTGCCTGCAACCAAAAATCATATAACGATAACAGCTAGGCCCAATTAATATAACAACCATAAACACGAAAATTTTGTTTAAGGAAGAAAAAAGAGAAGAGAAACAGAGACTTAAGGCCAAGAAATATTTTAAAACATTTGGGAAAAACGTGTGGTGTTGCGGTAATGGATGAGGGAGGTTAAGTGATTTGTGATCTTGTGAGCTAGTTTGAAAACTTTAAAGATTTGGTTTAAAGAAGACAAAATTTTGATACAGTCACATACAACCAAGATAAACCATTCATTAAGACTAAAACTAAATCTAAGGATCTGCCTGCGATGACGCCATTCATATAAGTATGAATACCGTCATTCAGACAACTTCCAGCATACCATGGTTAACATGGAGTACACATTCAAGACACAGGAGACAAACATCAGGATCCTAAAGATGACACACTCCTACAGGTCTACACACTCTACCTATACTCAGGCACTGCAACGACATCACTTACCAAAGGGCCTACTCCTAAACTGGAGATAGCATGGATAACTACAAGATCTAATGTCTAGATAAAAGAAGGAAAGAAAACTAAATCAAAAGCGGAACGAAATAAGATCGGAAAAAAACGAGCTCAAAATAAGACGGAGTGTAAGGAGATAGTTGGTTGGATGAGACAAAATATTCTTCAAAATAATTAGATTGATGACAGGAGAATTACATGTAGAATACGGTATCATATACTTTTATAAATATAAAAACGTAGGAGGGAGTGAGCAGATGGTAGAATTTTTAAAATTTTGGAAAAGTAAGACGAAGGAAGGATGGGTAGGGTGGAATAACGATTGTTTTGCACATGAAAATAAGTTTACACAAAGATTTTGAAATGTGGTCACGAGGAACATAGAACAGATATAATAATAATGATAAAATAATTGAAGTCCCCCTAGTTTAGAAAATATTTTAAAAGTATGCACTGTAAGTGATTTAGAAATAGATCTGGTAGCCCAGAAAAATTTAAATTGAATTATCAAAATGTCAACACGGTTTAAAAAAATGAAAATATGAAAGATACCGATTTGAAATAATTTTCCAGATAGTAGCTTGAAAATTTGACAACCAAGGAGGTTTCAAAATCTCGGAAGGAAACTTTCATCCGAAAAGCAAGAAATTTTAAATATATATAATAAAGGGTTTTCAAGGAAGTTAAACCGAGCGAAGAATTTAATAATGGGTTTCGAAAACAAGAAATAAAGGAAATAAAAGTGGGATGAGGTAGCGATTGTTTTGCAAATGAAAATGAATTTAAACAAAGGTTCTTGAAGTATGAGCACGATGAACATAGAGATGTTTATATGTAAAGAAGTTTAAAATCCCCCTTTGTTTTTAGAAAATATTCTAAAAATACGTACGGTAAGTGTTTAGAAATAAATTTTGTAGTTTAGAAAAGAATAATACATATTGAATTATCAAAATGGTAACAAGTTTTAAAAAAAAACTGAATATGAAGAATAACGATTCGAAAACGATTACGAGATATTGACTTAAAATTAACGACCGAGAAGGTTTCAAAGTCATTGAAAGAATTTTAACTTAACCGAAAAACAAGAAATTTTTTTTTAAATATAAAGGTGGGTAGAATTGTTCCAGGAAGGAATTCGAAGGATCGATGATAATCGTCAAGAAACGATCTCGAGAATCGAGAGAAAGGAAAAAAATGATCGCATGAAGATTACACGTAAGATATGAATCGTGAAGAGCTACGATGGGTCTCTATGGTCGATAGCACAAAATTTGCAAGGATCAGATGGATGCTAGAGGACAAGGGTTCTAATCATCGGGTCGTCTAAAGATTTAGGATAAGTCAGCTCTAAGACTTCTTAATGAGCTAGAATATAATCATGATCTAAAAAGAAGGTTCCTAAGAGAATCGAGGTTACGTTCTGCTGGGCTCGAAGTCGATGTAGCTGGGCGAGCGACTAACTAAAAGAAGGACTCTAAATATCTAATACGATCAGGATCAAATGGGGATGCTAAAATAGTCTAGGACGAGAACGACTAAATCTTAACCAAGGCATCCGACTATCAACCTGGGATGTCTACCTAAGTTTTCCTACTATCTAAGACTGGAAAACTAATTCAGACTCGTACGTGGATATTAAATGAATGCGGTACTTTTATTGTTCCGAACTTTTGCAAAACCTGCATGGGCCACCACTAAAACCTGTCACGCCCCGCTTCCCAAAATGGACGGAAACGAAACGTGACGAGGCCCGCTTAGGCCAGAGCTTGAGAAGCTCGGACCCAATAAGCGTCTGTAGAGGTACCATTTTAAAAGACTCAGGTTCTTGCATTAATAAAGTTCAAAACAACAGAAGTACAGAAAGGAAAAGGCATTCATTAAATTAAAGGTATAATATCCAACTGGTACCAAGTCTAAAAAGGAAGCCTAAACATGGAAACAGCCTAACTAAAAGCAAACTAAAAGCAGTAACCTCTGAAAGTGACGACTAAAAAGACCTCAAGGTCTGGTCCTCGTCAGGCACGTACTCTGGATCGACGTCCTCGGCTCCTCGTACTCCAGTGAATCTGCCTCGTCCACGAACTCTGACTGAGCACCTGACGTACAGCACCCAAAAGAAAGGAACTGTACGTTAGGTAAAGTCTACAAGAAGGGTTAGACTTTACTGCAAGTGCACCGAACTTTAAACAACGGTTTACTGGTTGATTAACATGCTGAGGTTCTTTTACACAACAGTTTACTGGTTGATTAACATGCTGTGGTTATAACAGAGTAACACGACAGGAAGTAACGCAGCAGGAAAGTAAAACGGGACAAGTAGTAGTCGTAGCGTGTGCTACCAACTACGGGACTAACCTACAGGTGTCAAGACAAGACAGGACGTGACGGAAACAAGGCAGGACAAGACAAGTGAGACACGAAAGGGTTCACGCCTTACGGTTCGAGGGGGATCAGACCCTCTTGCCGTGCGCACGCTCAACCCAACCCCAAACCCCAAGACAAGACAAGACATGACACCAGTACAAGGGATCACTCGCTCTAGCTTGGCGAGTGCCCTATTGCCCGCAGGCTGAGAATCAGTACAAGGGATCACTCTCTCTAGCTTGGAGAGTGCCCTATTGCCCTCGGGCTGTGTATCAGTACAAGGGATCACTCTCTCAACTTGGAGAGTGCCCTATTGCCCAGCGGGCTGTGCAAGACGGGACGGGACATGACAAGACAGGAAGGGTTATTCTAGGGTGTCCACACACACGCACACACATGATATCCCTACAGCATTAAAAAGTTGTTGTCAGGCTCAGACTTCGTCGTCAAGTCTGAGCCGTCAGGAGTCGTCCCGGACGCTATCATTTCACGTCCGGTTCTATACATTCACAGTCTAACAGTTCTAGCAACCTAAGAACAAAGCACGGTCAAAAACGCAAGTGGGTACACTTGCCTGAAATGGCGAGTGTGTCGTCCTCTCGAAGCGTCTCGTCCAAGCGTCTCATCCAAGCGTCTCGTCCGCAGAAGTCCGTCTGAAATATCGCCACGGTGACGATTGTCAGGTCTCAAATTCATCAAATCCTATTAGGTTTCATTTCTAGGTTATCGGGACTATCCTATTCGTCAAAAGTCACTTTTTTGATGTTTCAGCCTAATCGACGATCTATCCTATGTGCACAGTCAACAGAGTCCATTCGTCGATTTTCTATGTTCGTACAACGTTTTACAGGAACTGGAAAGTAAATTTAGTTCGAGTTGACGGTTTTTTAGTTTAGGGTTCAGTCAGCTATTGTGGGGGTTTCTACGAGTTTCGGGGAACCAACCTGAACCGGAGTTTGTCGTAGAATGGATGTCGTGTCTGATCAGAGAACTCCTCAGCTTCAGATCTGGTCCTCGCACGATTCTCCAAAAGTCTGAACTTGCGACGAAGGCCGACGACGTGTCGCAACGTCGTAGACGGTAAATCCGTGAAGTGGCACGTCCAAGTGGGGCCCACAGCAGTGCTAGGGGTCCAAGGGGGCCCACAACACCTCAGGAGAACTTGGGGGGCCCACCACAGGAGTTGGTGTGGGAGAAACCAACTTGCGACGAAGTTCGGTCGGTCGTACACTGCCGTTGCGGAGGGTTCTCTCGGTCAGACCGAGAGGAGCTCTCGGTCGGCGCTGATGCAGCACAGCGGGGTCGGGGCGTGGGCGGTGCGAGGGATTTTGTCGGTCAGACCGACAGATCCCGTCGGTCGCAGCGGGGCGGCCAAGCTGCTACGTTGCAGCTTGCAACGAAGCGGAGCAGCGCGGGCTGTTCTCTCGGTCGGAGCGGGGAGCGGCTTCGGTCAGGCGCTAGCGGGTGCGGAGCGGTGGCAACGAAGCGGGATGCGGAGCGGGCGCTCGGTCTGACCGAGCGGTGCTCTCGGTCGGAGAGGGCGACAACGGGGGGCGATGCAGCAGGTTGTGCGAGCGGCGATGCGGGGGCTTGCTCCGGTCGTGCGCTAGGATTTGCGGGGGAGAGCTCCGGTCGTGCACGTTGCGATCGTCGCAACGTTGCGACGAACGTCGGGAAGGGGTTTTTTACGGTTAGGGTTTGTGTGGCTGCGAAAATAACCTAGCCTAGGGTTTATTTAAATAGAAAAGAGTTAGGATTAGGGTTTGGGTTAAGAAAAACGTAATTAAAATAATTAAAATAATTAGTTAAAAATAAATTTACTCTTCTCTCCCTCACACGAGATGGGTGCGGCCAAAAATTCTGAAACTTTGCCTAAAAATTCTTTAATACGTTATTATAATATAGGAATTTTATTGTAATTAAAACGCTTATAAAAATAGGTTTTAAAATTATTTAAAACTTTCAAAAAAAATGGAAAATAGGTCAAATTAAGTCCAAAAATTGTAAAATAATTCTGGGATGTTCGGGACAACTAAAGAAAGAGATCGGAGAAGACAGATCTAAATTTCGACGTCAAGAGGCGAAACTAAAAATAGAAACGTCTCGCATCCAAACAGAAAGTCGCGACGTTACATCAAATAAGTTAGTATCGCGAAAGAACTACTCGAGATATATCGTTCCCAAGTTATTCCACAATCTAATACTTTCAGAGACGATCACGACGACATATCACACAAAAACGTTCAAAAACAAATAAAGTCTAAAATAAACACGTGCACGATCAAAAGCACGTGCACGAAGAAGGTACGATAGAAACAGGCCGTTACAGTGTGTGTGTGTGTGTGTGTGTGTGTGTGTGTGTTTGTGTGTGTGTGGACCCCCTAGAATAAAAAGAACATAGTATATTCATGTCATGCCATGTAACATCATTCACGAGATGTTTTACACAGCCTGCAGGCAATATGGCACTCTCCAAGACAAAGAGAGTGACCTCTTGTATGGATAACATGCGGGAACCCGGCACTCACCAGGACAGAGTGAGTGACCTTGGAACCTGCGGAGAATATGGCACTCTCCAAGATAGAGAGAGTGGCCTCTTGTACAGATTAACCTACGGGTAGCTCGGCAGTCACCAAGCTAGAGTGAGTGGCCCTGCAACCTATGGGGATAGAGGCACTCATCCAGCTAGAGTGAGTGGTCCTCGTACAATCTTGTCTTGAGCATTTGGGGTGGGGTCGGGTTGAGCGACAACCAGTTTAGAGAGTTTGGCCACTTTCTAAGCTGAAAGCGTGAACCCTCTTGGTGTCGAGTCGCTTGGTGTCACACAGTCTTGGTGTCGAGTCGCTTGGTGTCACACAGCTTTGTCTAGTCTTGTTTTGTAGCCGGTAGCACACACTACGACTATTGCCTGCCACGTTTACTTTCTGCACAGTTTTTACTTTCCTACCATGTATATAAAAAAATTGTCATGCTTGGTATTTTAAAATGTTAAGAAATTGCCATGCTCATTACTTAACTTCTTAAACTGCTTAGAACTGCCATGCTAGAATACTTTATTGTACTTCATTTGAAACTGCAAAACTTAAAAACTTGTTGCTGACATCTCGTATAAATCCAATAATGCTTCATAATTCAATATTATTTTGTACACTTTGCCTTGGGTTCTCACTTTTCTTGCAAACCCTTGCTGACATACATTCGTTGTTTTTGGAATGTATATCAGGTCTTCAGCCAGGCTACCAGAGACCAGGAGTTGTTGAACCTGCGAACTACCTATGTATTCTTCTACCTTTGTTGTATGGGTCATAAGACCCACTTCTCCTTTTAGTCATTGTTGTAAATCAGTTGAGATGTTGTGATTGTAATAATAATAAATGATATTTTTCTCTTATCTATGATGCTTTTGAGTATGCATGCAAGTACCTGCAAAGTTTTCACACAGACGCTTATTGTGTTAAGTCAAAGAGGAAAGAAAAGGAAAAGTACCTCCTCCTTACTTGAACATGCGGACCCGCTCGCGTCCTCACTACGAATCAAAATGGGAAGCGGGACGTGACACAAGCAGTAAAGAGTACAATCATATCAAGCATGCAACAGAAGGTGAATAAGACAATAAAACTGATGCTTCAGATATACTAATGATGCGTGACTCTTGGTGCATTTCCAATAAAAGCATACTAAACACGAATTCATACATTCAGCTTCAATTAATATCATGCATTCATACAAAGGAATCATCAAAAGAATATATAAACAAGCACATGGATAGCAGGACTATGTGATACACCAAGTAGCATGACAAGGAATAATTAGCATCATGATGGTTGCTAAAGCATTAAGAGATATCATCATAAGGAACATATCCAGCAAAAGGAGGAAAAGAAAATAAAAAAATAAAAAAAATAAAAGAAATGAAAGAAAACAAAATCAAGCATACAACATGATGCATGAACACTCACATAAAAGGAAAATAAGATGGAAAAATCAAAAAGATGATGCAAAAATTTTGAAAAATTCTAAAAGCTCTAAAAATAGAGTAAAAGTGCAACTAAATGGCATGGAAATGCACTCCCTCAAGCTTAAACATTACATTGTCCTCAATGTGATCATAATGGAAGAATATGAGGAACAATGATAATAATAAGGGGGTGAGTGAAAAATGATGACATGAATGACATGAAATCCTAATGCAACTACAAGCACATGCAATGATGCATGAGAGCGCCTTCCCCCAGGCTTATACCAAACAATCATATTCAAATGACTCGATCAAAAATGTCTCGGCTTTGCTAAGCGAGATCGAGTCAAACGAATAAGAACGTGAGTATTCACTTGAAAGAGATGCTCGATGGTGGTGAGCAAAAGGATATGGCACATCAAAATATGAAGAAGGAAATTAATATAACATATAGAGGGTAGGGTGTAAATGATTATTGTTGCTGTCATATAAGGTGATATTTATTCAAGCAAATCTATACGGTCCTCTCACTGTCGAGAGGATTCGTGTTTATTGAAAGCATGAAATACTACACTACTGGATTGATATCACCTATAGCAAAAGGCGGATCCAGTATCTTTGCAGGTGCCATCAACTACTCCAACTGCTCCTTCCGTGGCTCCACCAGACGCGTGTGTCCATGAACTCCATCAGATACCAGCAATGCGGCTCCGAGCATCTCTCCAAGGACTCCACCTGTACCCTGCAAGAGATAAGCCGCATCAATCTGATGTGAATAATTCTCCCCAAAATAAATGTATTCCAAAGATGGTCATCAATATAAGTATTTAAAATTATAGATGGTTGACAACACTTCCCTGGAAATAAATCTCACTCTTGTGTACCACTTCGATCAACTCCTCGTTGTTCGCCTCAGGTTGTTCAGGTAGCTTTGGCATATAGGCGTGGGTCTCATCAGGCAACTCCTCATCATTGTCAGACTTATCCCATCGCACATCTTGATCATATTCAATAGCATCCATGGGTACTAACTCCTCTCTCTTCTCCTCGTATACATCCCATCGTACCTCTTGATCGTATATATGTGAATCCTGCAAAAGGCAAAATGTGTTATCAGAATATAAATCATAGTAAACATCATACACGGGAGGGGAATCAAACGTAAGAAACGAGGGGGAAAAGAGATCTCCCTAAATGGGAGCTGTAAGCTCCATGGGATAGTCATCGACGTCAATGAAAGGGTGGTCCTCTGAGGGATGCTCAGCCTCTGTAGAAGGTGGGGATGGCTGCGGTAGCTCGAAAGGAGGGGGCACAATTTGGGCTCCATCTGTGTGCAGATGTCATCGTCCCAAGTCACGTCCTCCTCGATGGTCTGCTCCGCTACGGTAGGCATGACCTCAATAATATTCTCTTATGGTATAAGCTGCTCTGACTCATGTGGGTGGCATGGGGAGGCAACGACGGCACAATGTGGCTCTATGGGCTCTTGTATCTCAATAGTGGCATAAGAATGGGTCTTGTGCCCCTCAACTAGAGCGTAGACTCCATCATCAATTATGCATATGGAAGAGATACAATGAATAATAAAGTTTTGAAATCCGAGCTCAAAAGGATCACCTGTCATTATTGTTAATGGACCGGTTTCTTGAACTACATCGACACTTTTTCCTCAATAGATCCATATTTGTGTCCTTCTTCTGCAGCTTAGATGTCTCTATTTGTGGAGCATTGAGGGTGTAAATGTGGATACGATCAACTTCAAGTGAAGCATACACTCCATCTATGATAGTACCTACATCAGAGACATTAGCCATAATGAAATCGATGAATACTTGGTCGGATGGTTTACCTACCATAACGGTTAGCGAAACGGTAGATCGAGCATCATCTATCATTTGCTCTAAGGTTGCTGCCAACTGCAGATCAATGAACTTTACCACTTGCATCCTCTTCATAAACTCACGTAAGGGTCCCTTTAGCCTTCTAGTGAAGATATCAAATAGCATGGAACCATCCCACCCATGGTCTGACCCCGTCTGGAACATTCCTAACATTCTTTCAACCCTGGACAATGCTTTCCTGAAGGACTCTCCATCAGCTAGACAGAATGTAGCGAGATATATGTAGGATTGTATAGAACCCAGTCGCATCTTCTTTGGAAGCACCATCGCGGCAACAACTGTGCCTGATAAAGCAAAGTAGCCAACCTGGAAAAGACATCAGTGGTACAAAGAGAGATAAAGAAAATAATAATATCAGGTGGTGGGGAAAAGTCTTTCTCTCTATTTTTTGGTTTTTTTGTTTGTTTTTTGTTTTGTGCTGTTTTTTTTCTTTTTTACGTAGTCTAATTGACCTAATTGTGACAAATTGGCACCCAACAGGAAACACCTCCCCGTCAACGGCACCAAAAACTTGATCGCTCCCGGATATACACCCGATAAATAATTGTAGTTTTACCACAAGCGCACAGTGTACTGGTGATTGGGAATCGAACAGGAGGAGGTGGTGTTGGCTCCAATCTATCTTAGGTTGGCTCGACTACGAAGTTTTTATTGGTGGAGATGGTTATGATGTGTTGTAATGACAATGGTGATGGATGTCGGTGTCGATGATAAAGATGTTGGATAAAATTCAATATAATAAAAGAGTCTAGATCTAGGGAATCCCCACTATGGATTATCAAGCATCCTTGTGAATCGCAAATCTCCATGTTACTAGCTTGGATTGAGGTGAACTAGTCGTAACTAAATAGAGAACCAAGCTCACGCTCTCGCGCTATTGCAGGTCTATAGCAACCAAGATTAGAGCCTACTCTCGTGCAAACCCTAATCTAAGCCACTAGAATTAAGATCGACATCATCATCCAATCACAACTCACGCCCACTCTCGTGCAAACTTGAGTTATGATCTAGACTGTGATAGCTCGTATTCGTCCAATCTCTTGCAAACGAATATGGCTATAGACTCATAATAAAAATGCTAGATTTGGTTCAATCTCTTGCAAACAAAACCTAATGAATCTCGATTATAAATCTAAATCGAATATCTAGACCTTCCTTTTGATCAGAGCCCAATCTCTTTCAAACTCTAGATCAATGGAAATTCCTAGCTATCTGTAATAAATCAATCACAATCTAACCTCCTAGCAATTCTAGCAACATATAAATTCATTTATCATAAATCTAGCATTAGATCCATATGGTTCATCCCTTTCCCTAGAACAAAGATCAACCAAGCATAGCAATAACGATATAGGAATCAATAAAAAACATTGCTTTCATATAAAAAGATATCAAATCAATGATTCAAATAACAATAACAAAGATACCTAGCTTTCATGAAGAATTCCAATCCAAATACAAGCTTTTAGATCCGAGAGGGGGCCTAGGCATGGCCTAACCTCTAAAAAAGTCTCCAAGAAAACAATAGGGAACTCCCCTCTAATGACGGCTACAATCCATGTATATAGTCACCTCAAAACCCTAGCAAATAACCCTAGAAACCCTCTGGAATTCATGTCCAAAGTCATCTCTGGCTGTAACTTAAGTTCTGGGCCCACGCTGACTCAGCCGAGTGAGAGTCTCACTCTGGCCGAGTAGCAATTCCAGCACTGTAGCGTCAACTTGCAGAAATTCTTCAGATTTCATCTGACCTTCGATTGGTACGTTTTTGGCGGCGTTGGAACCGTCATGAAGTCTACTATCCAAAAAAATATGAGAAAAATACTTTGCCCATTGAAATAATAGCAGATCTCAAAAGAGTGAGAGGCTGTCTGAAAAGTGGTCGCTCAAGCCACTCGGCCGAGTAGGAATCTTACTCGGCCGAGTACAAATTCTACTCGACCGAGTATGACAGTCTACAAATCGTCCAGAAAAATAGAGAAGTCAGCTTGGCTCTCTTCAAAATCTTGGCCTCCACTCGGACGAGTGGAGTTCTTACTCGGCCGAGTGGAATTCACCCCTCGGCCGAGTACATTGTGGTACTCAGGCTGGCAGATGTTGGCGTATCCATGTTACTCGGGCGAGTCCGCTTCTTCACTCGGGCAAGTGGGTCGTGTGACTCAGCCGAGTGGCCTGTTTCTGAACTCGGTTCTTCTCTTCCTCATCTCCTCGTCGATTCGTTCGATTTCCTTCTTTTTTCACTCATCCTCCAGCACCGTTAGCTCCTTGATAAGGCCATGAGCGACGCTCTGGCACGCGTGTAAGTCCTTTAGGCTCATTTTTGCTCCCGATTGCTCTATATATCCTGAAATCAGACGAAAACAAGAAATAATGAAAAGTAACGAAATATCGTCGAATAATCATGAAAAGCGTGATATGGGCAATCGAAATGGCATGCAAATATATAGAAAAAGGTGTAAAATATGAGCCGATCACCACCCCCTTGCAACTGAATGACTCCAAACGCGGAAATAATACGAAGGGGCCACCCCCTTGCAACTAATCAAACCTAATGTGTCGTCAGTCGTGAGACGAAGGGGCCACCCCCTTGCAACTGAATGACTACTATGCATCGTCAATCGTAAGACGATGGGGCCACCCCCTCAAAACTGAATGATAGTATCATGTCGTTAGCCATAAGACGAGGAGCCACCCCTCGTAACTAAACGACCCCTACGTGCATCAGTCGTAAGACAAAGGGGCCACCCCATTGCAACTGAACGACCCCTACGTGTCGTCATCCATAAGACGAAGGGGCCACCCTCTCGCAACTGAACGACCCCTTCGTGTCGTCAGTTATAAGATGAAGGGGCCACCCCTCATAACTGAATGACCCTCTCGTGTCTTCGATCGTAAGATGAAGGGGTCACCCCTTTTCGTAACTAAACAAAGTGAACCAGCGAGAGTACGATTCAACGATTCAACCCCTACCGTCTTGAGCAAGCGTTTAACCCGTTGAAAGGGGCCATCAGGTAATACGACCACCCATGTGAATAATGACAAACAAGAAGGTATATGTCAACTTTTTGACTATATCTTACATTACAAAATGGTCATTATCTTGTGATATATGCCCTCTCCATATACATTCGAAAAATGCCCCCTATTCATTTGGAAAATTTGGTGGGGGTAAGAAGCTCATTGAGATTCCTCAACGAATCAAGATGCCCTTGGTCTCCTTCGATCGAAGCAACATGCTCTGAATACCTCAGAGAACCGATATCTGCACCTTCACCCATCACGATGATAGTTCCGTCACGGTAACATCCCCCTCCGTGGCTTGGCCTTGGTCATCGTCGTCAATGATCGAGAAAACATGGGGATTCTGTTAATCTCAGGGGTAATATGGGGAATCGATCTTTTACTTCCGATCGACACCACTCATACCCCTGTATATACAATTCATCAAAGTCGGTCAATACGTCCTTATATTCTTGGACTGCCTTCTCCGCAATTTTCCATGTGTCAATTCCCCAAAAGCTGTCGATGAGTCGGGTAAGGAGCTTGTTCTCTTGGACTTCCCACTTGGCCCTCTCCTCTAGCACGTCTTCTCCGCTCGCTCCCTCAAGGCAATCTGATCAGCCTCCCTCTTATAGGACTCACCTAACTTCAGTTCGAGTTTGAGCACACGTGACTGTCTAAATTTACACAGAAGCTACAGTTTATCCAGCTTCGCCTGAGATTTCTCGACGGCCATTTTGACCGCCCTAGCATGACTTCGTGATTGGCCACCAACAATGCGCGTCGGCACAACACAACGTTAGCCACAAGAGTCTACATACAAGTCATATCAGTCAATATCTATGACTGCTTCATCCATAATGAGGACTATCGTAATAGTTACCTGAACATTCTCATGGACAACAATTGAGGACATCCTCTTATAATTGACCTTATCAAGGACGACCTTATCCCGGAGAAGGGTCGCATTCTCGGCGATCCTTGAGGCGGTCCCACAATCCAAAAGAGCCGAATCACCCTTCTTGATTGGAAATTCCGACTGAAGGAGCTCCTCTGTGGGACAGTCAAAAGGGGCATGAGGCGATCGACTTTCCAGCAAAAGCGATCTAAATTCTTTGGGAATATCCTCAGCTAGAGACACCGGAGGAAACATCCCCCCAAGGCCATGAATCTTGATGTAAAATGGGCTCCGGAAGAAGTGGGGACCCTCCTAAATCTCTTTCAGAAGGAGCTCATGTTCCTGCTCATGGGGTTGGGCATCGTCGTGCAACTGACTCGCATCCAAAGAAGCAGACCGACCCACGACACCATTCGACACAGACAACTCCGAGTCGCTAAGATGAAGTTTTCGCCTCCTTTCTTTTCCCCTCAACTGCAATCACATCAAATTCAGAGGGGAGCTTTTTATTTTTCCTCGCTGAGGATGAGCCAGTTGAGAAGCCCCATGAACAACAGTGGGCAAATCCTCAGAGGTCCGTGTCACTCCTTCCTCCAGAAGGGGCACTTAAGGAGATAACAAATTCTCCTCAGCTTCTCTGATGGAAGCCTCGACCCCCTTTCTCAACTCGCGATCCACCTGGTACTGTAGACCAACCATGCCTGCAAAGAAAAAGCAAAATTCAATAAGACGAAAATCAAATGGGTGATGGACAGGGTCGAATCGACCTTTCGTCCATATAGTGCTGTGCAGCACCAAGTCAGACCATAACCATTTCGTCTTCCTAATCCACTCTGGTAGATTCAACAATGCATCGGTGATTTCCTTCCCCTCATTGGACAAAGGCTTGTCCTCGGTCGGGCACAAATCAGGCATACCCCATCGAGTGTAAAAGCTCAACTCGCCTTGAAATACCACGAATACGAATTCGTCTTTCCAATTCGAATTCGAGGAAGGGAGGTCGTTAAATAATTTCCTACCTCGATGAGCGGTTATCATGTGCCAACCCGGGCTCTTGAGGAGAGGGATCGTGAAGAAGCAATTGAACAACTCCATCGTCGGTTCAACCTTCTTCATTACACACATTGTGATGAAGCCGACCAATACCCCTAAGGTGTTTGGCATCAGTTGGCAAAGGGAAAGGTTCAACATACTCAAGAAAATAGAGCATAAAAGGATGCATGGGGAATCTAAGCCCTCAATGAAAGGCCTTGACATAAACTCCAACCTCCCGATTACCAGGGCGATGAACCCTTTCATCCCTCTCCAGCAACTGGATCTAGTAGTCGAGTCGAACATATATTTCCTGAAATTCGGTAATTTGATCCGCGCCCACTTTAGAGACTTGGTTGGCGATCAGACTGGGCACATCGGTTTCCTCCTTACCCTTTTGAGTGATAGAAGATGAGCTCCTACCAGAGACATGACGAGATGCTGAAGCCATCTCCAAAGAAGAAAATCTGGGTCAAGGATGCCAAAGACGATGATTTCAATTTTCCCTCCGGAACCGTCTTATTTAGACAAGGCGACCTCATCCTGTTGTGACACGTGTCGGTTATCTATGCCACCTAGTATTTCGGATTTCGAACTGGCGCATCGTCCAAATCTGAAAAGCAAGCCTTTTGGTGCCTAAAACTCGAGTGCTAGTTTCTCGACTGTCGTACCCCATTAATGAGATGTAACGTTGCGTGACCCCAACAGACAAACTATCTGGGCTCGAGCAACGGGGGCCATTGTTGCATCATTGGACCGGCTCTCGAGTGATTCGTTCAGTAGGTGATCGAAGCCTACAAAGCCTATGAAAGAAGCCTGAAGCAAACTCAGTCAAAGCCCACGTGTCATTCGCCCATTGTGCTTCCACCCATCGAATGTGGGATTGAGGAAAGCTTATAAATAGAGGGGATATAGGCGATGGTTATCCCTACTAAGTGGAGGATCGCTGCACCATAATTGTCGATCGATATCCTACCAAAGTCACTGAAGAGACCTCGGAGGTCTATAAATACACTTGAGATGAACATAACAAGAGTGGTATGAGATTCGATACTCTGACATTCTATACTCAACTTAAATTTCTCCCTCCAAATAGCTTGCGAGGCTGGACTCGAGATGAACCTCTGTGGGTCGATCTCAACAGCTTCAAGCTCACTTGCCCTTAAGTTCCCATACTAACTTAAGCATCAGAGGGGATTTGGGTCGAAACCCAGATCCGACCCCCCTGACTTTCTTTTATGATACATGAAACTCGTGGAGTGATATAATAGGAAGGTCGTATCTCCATCAAGGGTCGTAGAAGATTTGATCTGCTGCGAGGGTCGAACGACCATCACATTCCAATTCCGTCTACCAACGACCCCGGTTCTACTAACCAGGGTCCCACACAACCAGCAGACGAGGCTCCACCTCAACAAAAGAAGTCCATGTCAGCCTCGATACCGTTAACGCCATTTTGGCCTTTACAGTTACATTTACTGAAAAATATTTATTAATTTTAATAAAGGTCCACTTTAAAGCTGTGTCTGTTGTCCATTAAATAAGAACTTTAAAAAATTGGTCAAATTTGCTTTTCTTGTCAAAAAAAATTGCCGATGTTGTAAATAGATAAGAATGGATGTGTATGGATAATATTGTATCTATTGTATCTCATTCATGTATGACTCTCCCATCCACTATAAATAAAGGCATGTGGTCTTCCTTCAGGAATATGCATTCATAACACGTTATCAACACGCTCATCTTGAGTCTCGTAGATCCGTTCGTTGCAAAAGCTAGGAGGAGACTGTAGATCCACCACGCATGGGCTTCATCAAGCTCCACGCACGGGCTTCATCAACCGTCACTAGATCTGGAGGACAGATGTAGAGGTTTTACTTCAAATCTTATTTTAAATCATGATCATGATGCATACAACATCGATCTCGTAAGATCGGACTAAAACCCCCTATTTTTAGGGTTCATATTAATAAAAGAAGGAAAAAAATTCAAAAAAATCGCAAAAACACATCTCACGGCCCAGTCGGTGGCACCCCAGTCGCCGGCCGTTACGGATCCCCCTCCCCCTGCGGCACTCTACCGTCCCTATCCCCCCTCCTACCCCCCATAGAGGAGGCATGCAGTCACTTGGCGACGACATCTATGGTTCTTCGAAACCTTTTGGAAAAAAAATTTCCCCTCCCCACCGGCAGCCACGCCCCCTTCCCTCCCCTTCACAGCAGCCCCCCTCCCCATCCCCCAAACCCGAGCCATGGGATGGGCGGTGGTAAGCCCTAGCATCCACCTCCCACACACAGCAGCTTTGGCCTTCAGCCCAAGCATGTAACGTCCCGCTGCCTATGATACCCGGGAAGTACGAATCCATCCCAGGTATTCTCAGAGCAGCGAGTGTTACGAAGAAAGAAAGAGAAAGAGAGAGTACAAAAGAATATACAGGTCAGTACGCACGTGCTGGGAAGTAAAAGTAAAGCTCCACCACAGAAAATAACACAGAGAACTAACAAAAGTACAAAGTCCAAACATCTTTTATTATTAATATTAAAGTACATCACAAAGAGTACATCAAACATCATCATCGGTAGCGGGTACAAAGGGAACAAGGGAGAAATTCCAAAAAACCCACAAGGGACAGAGATGTCCACTCTCAGTACATCTCACTCCCTAGACTACCTCTGAGAATCAGCTGTACAAGACTGCCCTTTGTGGGCTCCAGCTCAGGGTCGACTCCTGACCAAGTCTAGCTCTGTCTGCACTGCTCCTAAACTTGGAAAAAATAGTTGGGACACGTCAATGCGTGACACAGTAGGATAATCTAACTATGCTAGGTAGTGTCAGTCTCTGAACTGTTCTACTTAGTAGGTCTGGTCATTGACTATGAACAAGTCTACTACAACTCATAACAAAATAAATACATAGAAAAGTACTGAAGAGAGATACAACTGAATTAATGTGCATAAAGAAGTAAAACATCACATGCAATAATGAAAAGTACGGGCTACAGAATTAAATAAGCGTAAACTAAAGACAGACAGTCACATATATGCATATAATGATTATGAAATGATTATGAATGCAAGTGCAACACCTAAGGGATTCCATCTATACTAGCGTGCCTATAAGTGCACAATTCCAACTGTGGCACCACATATGGATTCAAGAGGTGGCCCCAGTGATTTTCCATGTCTTCTACCGTGGCACTTTGCTCTAAGTAAGTGGCGCCATCGGTGTCCTAATTTCCATATTTCACATTTCATATATCTCAGTTCTCTTTCATTTCTTTTCATATCTCATAGCAAGTGCCATTTGTCACTTTCATCTCAACTTTAATTTTCATAATAAAGTAATTAATTCATAAAGAAATATCTTTAAAATAGATTAACACGTGGTACAATGGCATGTCATAGTTAACATGGATATTTGCATATTGAAAAGTATGATTATATCAACATTAAGGAATTTAATGAAACATCCAATCAATATCAAGAGCTCTCTTTTATTGCATATGGAAACATGGAAGCAACATGAGCATGGCATACTATAGCATCCATATCACATACATAAACACCTTACACATAAAATAAACAGATTCAGAATCTGTTTTGATTCTGGCTGTGGAAAGAACAGTTTATAGTAGTTATTTGTAGCTATAATCTGGTTTTAAGTATTAACATGAAAGTTGTAGGTAATTTAATGAGTATTTAAGATTGTCCAAGAATGAATTATTTGGACAATTGTGGAGGGAGTTATGGTCTGAATAATGCAGAATGATAGAATCTGCCAAATGATATACAGTTAACTATCAGTTGTTAATCTCAAGTTCTATTGTGAATTTGTTAAAATTTTGTAAATGAAAGTTGTATATAAACAACGTGTACTTTTATATATCAAGTATCATGAATTTAGAGCAAGTAGGCTAATTAATACAGCTTAAACCCCACAGGGTACAGAAACTGTTTTTCAGACAGCATCAGTGAGCTCTAAACATTGGTCATTTGTGATATCTTATAATCATAATTTCAATGAGATTAAAACACGAAAAGCATAGCTATTGAAGTCATATTTCCAAATTGACAAAAATTACACTTATTGGATTCCTACAATGGGAGTTCTACCCTTTTTGGTAACATGGTGCAGATTCTGGCAGAAATTGATACTACTGCATAAATTAATGGTTCAGTCGAAATATAAATAGAATTTGGTAAAGGTTAACAAATGAAAGTTGGAGCTAATGGTTTAGCTTTCAAAATTGTATTTTACATGATTTTTAACATTCTAGAATAAAAATTGTGCATAAATGAATTTGCATCAGAAAATGTCTTCCAAGAACAACCAACATAAAGTTAATTTTCTACAAATTTAAACATATAGTCCTAAGCAATTCTTAAGATACTAACTCTAACTAGAGTAGATAGACCTCCTAACTTTTCAAGTCCTTCATTCTAGATTTTTTGGCACTTCTTGTCCTTGAAGACACCATCAATTTCCCAAGCTTCCTCTTCCATACCTTAAGCTCCAATGGTGGGTACCAATTGGGGGATTTGATGAAGGAGATGGAGATGGAGGAGGAAGTGGAGATGGCTCGGCCTGGTGGTGGGGTTGATGGTGCAAGGGCTCAACTAAGGAGGAGAAGAAAGGTGATGGTGCGTGAGGAGGGAAGAAGAAAGAGGCTTTGGGGTTCTTTGGCTCTTGCATAAGGAAGAGAGAGGGAGTGTGTGTTGATTTTTTCTCTTTTCTTTTTCCTTTTTCTTTTCCCTTTTTGTTTTATGTATATCTCTATCCTCATCATCCCTACCCTAAGCACAAAGCAAGCCATGTGTTAGGTGTGGTGGAAAAGATATATGTGGGATTAATGGGGTGATGACACCTCTTAAGTAGGAGGTGTCATCATTTAGGATTTTTCTTTTTAAGGAAATAAGTATACACCTTTAATACCACATACCCCTTATATACAATGTATTTTCATCCTTATATTCCTCCCCATGATATTCAAATGATATTTTAAAAATAATTTGACCCTTTTAAAAATAAAAGAAAATTCTTGAAAATACACTACAATATCACTCGTATGAATACGATCAATAATATGTATATAATACCCATATACATGAATACAGGGTATTACAAAGCACAAAACAGAAAACCCCCTTTACCGATGTGGGCCGAAGCCCACAGCGACTTGTGGGCTCCGGCCCACAAGAGAACCAAAAGAAGAAGATGAAAAAGATGACGGTTGCAGGCCTGAAGCCCGTAGCCTACGCTGCGGGCTTCAGGCCCGCAGGCTGTGGAATTTAAATAAAAATGGGGGGAAGATAAGGATGCGGACTTGAAACCCGTATTCCACACTGTGGGCTTCAAGCATGTAGGCCAAAGCTTTTTTTTGAAAAAAAAAAAGAAAAAGAAAAGAAAGAAAAAAAAAGGGTAAAGCGGGGAACCATAGGGCCTAAAAATGTACAAAAATATGTATAAATAGGGGGATGAAATGGGGGATTTATGGGGAAAATTGGGGATTTTAGGTGACCTTTTGGGGTTATAAAAAGGAAACTTCTTTCTGTTTACAATATATAATATAATAGGGCACCATCCAAATTTATTTGAATTAGCCCCTATTTGTAAAACTGATTAATTGAATACTTTAATATATGATACTTACTTTTGGATCATATTTATATGCATTGCATCACTATTTTTAGCAACATTTTCTGAGATAACTTATGCTATGTTGTGGGCATTAACTTAATAATTATGAATATCATGCGACCGCTCTGCCGTTAGTTACCTAACCTAAAGGTACTAACTTAATCTCTTTTAATTTGAGTCCACATGCTTCTGCCATGACATGACATTATGTTATTTGCATCATCTTCTGTACATGCATGTAGTTATAGTTTAGGATGTGACATTCGAGGTGGAGCTGGATTTCCTACCGTGTCATGCATTGACATTCCCTATCGTTGTTTTTCAGGTGTTGGAGTAGGTGGCAGAGATGGAGTTTGGAGTTACGGTTGAGGTGTTCGAGTGTAGGATTGGATGGTAAGGGAAGAGGTGAGCGATACCTGTACTTTCTAGTTATATCCGGGGTAGTGTTGAGATGTTGTATACAAGGTTCTAAAAAACTCGCCACGGAGACGCCGTGGCGTGCCATGGCGGCAAGGCTCCACCCTCACGCCCCGTTAATGCCCAAGTTGGCTCTTTGAGGCAGCACGCTACCATGGCACACCATGGCGACACAAGGCGCGCCACAAAACATAAGGCGCCCTTAAAAAATTAAAAAAAAGCACTCGGGTCCACATTATAGGGCTAAGAGAACCCGAACCCAACCCGTTCTCATTATTTGAGGCTTCTTTTCATCTCTTAGCTGCCCGCATTTGATTTGGGGCACAGACAGCACTTGTGAACAAAGTTTATTTAAGACGTTGAACTAGGACATGCAAAAATCAATGTTCCTTCAAGTACCAGCAAATTTCGTTTAGATCCAATTTTCCAAATAGCTTTAACAACTATGTTAATCGATTGCTTTGATATTGACGACGTATTGAGGTCACATGCTTTTTAGTTATGTAAACAATTGCTTTTTAGTAAAGTAACACTTTAGTTAATTGTAAGCAGTAAGCATGTATCTCAATGTAGATGAAAGGCAATGGATTTGGTAGGATTTGGAAACTAATCCATCTAAGTGGAGCATAGTTTACTGTCTACCTCTCTATATATTATATATTATATATTATATACATACATTTGCCTCCTTAAGCCACGCCTTGAAAAATGCGATGGCTCCGCTAAGGCTCCTAAGGCTTGAGGCTTGACCTCACCGCCACGCCACGCCTCACGCCATTTAGAACCTTGGTTGTATATATTGATGATGTAGTTGTATAAAGATGTACATGGACATGATTGGTTATGTATAATATCAGGGTTGTTCTCTTTGTTTCAGTGTTAGTTCTAGATATTTCTATATTACTTGTCGTTCCTGCTTTGTGTTTGGATGCTTTGTATGTGGAAAAATTACAGGTACTATCCCAGCAGTGCGCATTGGTCTGTCGGTTTCTTTTGTAGTTTTTCTTTGCTCTCTTCGTAACACTCGCTGCTCTGGGAGAACCTGGGACGGATTCGTACTTTTTGGGTATCCTGGGAAGCAGAGCGTTACATTTTTGGATCTACTAAATATGATCTTTGCCAGGAGTTCTCTAAATCTATGAAGGAAGAATTTGAGATGAGCCACATGGGTGAGTTCAACTATTTTTTAGGTCTTCAAATATGGCAAATGAAGGATGTGATTTTCATACACCAAACCAAGTACACCGGGGAGCTTATCAAGAGATTTGGGATGGATTCGTCTTCAAGCAAGAGGACTCACATGAGTACAACCACACATCTTCACAAGGACGAAAACGAAAAAGATGTAGACATTCGTCTATATCGAGGTATGATATGTAGCTTACTTTACTTAACCACAAGTAGGCTCGATATCATGTTTTCCATTTGTTTATATGCTAAATATCAAGCATAACCTAAGGAATCACATTTGATTGCGGTTAAACGGATTTTTCGTTACCTCAATCAAACACAAGATTATGGATTACTTTATCCTAAATCGAGCACATATGAGTTAATCTCATATAGTGATGCCGATTTTGCGGGATGCAAATCCGACAGGAAGAGTACTAGTGGCACTTGCCATTTTCTAGGAAATTCCATTGTCTCTTGGTTTTCAAGAATTAAAACTTCGTATCATTGTCCACGACCGAAGCAGAATATATTGTTGTGCATCTTGCATGTGCACAAGTCCTTTGGATGAGACACACTCTTAAAGACCATGGTATTAATTATGATACTTGCCCTATCATTGTTGATAACCAAAGTGCAATTTGTCTCTCCAAAAATCCGGTACATCACTCCCGTACCAAACACATAGATGTAAGACACCATTTCATTGATGATCATGTAGCTAAGAAGGACATCATCTTAGAGTACATTGAAACCCAAAAACAAATCGTCGACATATTCACAAAACCTTTAAAAGAAGATTCATTTGTGTGGTTGCGTGGAGAATTAGGGATTATGGGTGAATTTGAGATTTAGGACTTTATTTTCACTTGTTATATCATGTTTTGAGCTTATATAATCATTTTCATATCTTATATTCAATGTGTCTATTTTTCACATTATGTTTTGTATGAGATTTATTGGAGGTTTTGTTGATTTTATGATTGGATTGATATCATTGATATGCATATTAGTTTATATGTTTTTGATAGCTATTTGATTTCATTAGAGTGTTTAGAGTATAGATCTAAGGGTGAGTAATCTAAAATCCTTGATTTTGACTCTATTCTGGATTTTAGAACCAGGACAGTCGATTGTATTTTCTTCAACAGTCGACTGCCCAATCTCTATTTTTCAGCCTTCATAACTCATATTCATGATAGGCGACTAATGATCATTTCACAGGCACCTGGTCATCCTCCAAGCGACTAAATTTTTGTCATCAGGCGTATGCCCTATTGCCACTCATTTTTTCGAGAACAAGCTCAAAATTTCATGAAATTTCTTCTCTGCAGCAAGCCCATGTAGGTCATTTCAGAGGCGCCTGTCCATCGACAGGCGACTAAGATTTGTTCTACAAGCGCATGTCCCTATTCTTAGACATTTTTTTATTTAGGGTTTGATAGGAGACTGCACGTTGTGCATCAGTCGCATGTCCGACGTGTTTGGCGGTTCGTAATCTTAGATCTGAGCCGTTTATTTTGATCCAACGGCCCAGATCTCGTTTCCTCTTTCCTACAACCGTCGATTCGTGCTAGTGTCTCTCTCCTCCAATTCAAAATGCCCCGACTCCTCTTCTTCTTCCTCTCATAAGAATCACTCCCCTCCATCGATCAAGCTTCTTCCGATCGTTCATCCTCCTCCGTCGATCATCTTGTGCCTACGGTTCTTCAACTCCGTCGACTAGGTATAATTCTCACACATTTCCATTTGACTAGTGCCCTAGTTTCAATTGGTGTCGATTTCTTCAATTCAGTTTCAGGATTCAATTCATGGCACCCAAAACTTCCTCTTCTAAGGGGAAATCCCTTAAGAAGCCATGTGAGCCTAGGGTTAGGGTCCCTAAGCCTTCCCCTATCAAAGGTCGTGCCAAACCCCGCACCAAAAATGAGACGCTATCCTCTGAGTTATCCGTATCCGAATCCTCTTGGTCGAGTGAGGATCATCCACTTCAGCATAGACGTAAGCAAACTCCGACTGATGTGGTATCCTCTTAACCTCTAGCCATCCTCCCTGCTCAACCCCATGTTCAGGCTGAAATTCCACATGTTGAGCCCCATGCCGAGCCTTCCAATTCCGAAGCTGAAACCCAAGCCAATCAGCCTGGATCTCCTCCTCCTGCATCATTTTTCCCCGCTTGTCGTGACGACAAGCGTTGGGAAAATAATGCTTTGACTAAGGTGAAGCTCTTGAAGGAGCGATTCATATCCTATCCTGCTTTCCAAGCTGAGAATATTTCACTTCTCATGACCACGACCAAATTGGTTGAACTCTTTAAATATTCTCAGGCTGACTCTCTTAAACCCTATTCCATGCTCGTGAAATTATTTTATACTAACCGTATTTACAGTGAGTATAACGACACTGGAATTTTAGACACCGTGGTCTAGGGGACGTTCATAAAGCTTGACCCCAACCTCTTAGGGTCTATCCTTTCCATTCCCTCTACCAGATCTCTGCCAGCTGACATATCTATTTCTAGGGTTTCTGAGCTAGATCAGAATGTCCTCCAGGACATGTTCACTAAGATCCTTTCTATTCTCACCTCTGGGGCGAAGACATCCATGTTCTCTAAACATGGTTGGGCTGTCCACCACGTCGTCAAGTCCAATATCCTATCGAAATATGGATCATCTGACCAGCCTTCACACGACATCCTGAAGTGCATGTATGCTATCTTCTCTGGGATGGAGGTGAACTAAGCAGGTGTCATTCTTGATAGGATGGGCTATGTAGAGATCACCCTTCTCATCTCTCATCTGCCATACAGTTGTATCTTGACCCATGTTTTCAGGCACTTCTTGATTGACCTAGCTGCCTAGGATCATATTCCCTGTGGCCCACTCTTGGATGCAGCTACAAAGCTGAAGTCTTCTTCAGCTCTGTAGACTACAGCCAAGAAGAGAGAGTCTGTGTCTGGCCTCTTCTATGCCTCCAGCTGCTACCGCTATCCCTCCAGCTGACATAACCTTAACATCCTCAGCTCCACCTCCTATTGCTCCCTTCGTTGTCCAGTTGGACAGGAAGGTGACTATACTGCTTAAGTTGTTCCATACGTCATTTTTGCATCATGGTATACCTATTCCAACCTCCCTCCAGTCATTGCTTCATCCTTCTGAGGATATTCCATTATATGGTGATGCTTCTGGTGATGCTCAATCTCCCCCAGCAAACATCACACAGTCTACCCCTCTAGCTATGGTCACTCAGATTCCAGAGCCTACTGCTGCTGATCAGACTCATGAGGCCACTCATGTTGATGTTCCTCCTGCTGCTGTTGTGTCTACCTCGGAGACAGAGACATATGACTTTCATATTGAGATGAGAGCTCCTAAGGATGCCTCCACTATTGTCTAGCTTGATGACTGATGCTGCTATTAGACTGCTCACCCTATGATCTTATTTTTTTGTTAGGGTTAGAGAGTCTTGGATGTATGTTTGGATATTTTGGATGTATGTATGGATGTTATGGTTGTATTGATGGTGTTACTTTATGTTGTCTCATGATTTATGTGGAGTTGTTATTATGTTTGTACTCCATGTATTCTCATTTTCACACACACACACACACACACACACACACACACACACACACACAAGAAATAACCCGTGCACACAGTGCATGGCACAAGAAAAAATACCGACGAACAAGAGGCGGTGAACGTGTGCAACCAAAAAGGAGCGAGAAGTGTAGGTGTGTGTGTTGGTATTTCCCGTGCGCAACCGAGAAGGATGCAATTATGTGAGTTTTTTTTCGTTTTTTGCAAAGTTTGATGGGGTATGGAAAACATGCAAATATGTGAGAGTGTGGTGTTTTTTTGCAAAGTGGGATGATGTGAGGGGATGGCTAACATGCAAATATATGAGAGCAGGGTTTTTTTGCAGAATTTTTTTTGATGTGACACTTGTTCCAATCAGCTTGCGACTGGGATAAAGGGTACCAACTGGGACAACCCGTGCCTGTGGGTACTGTTCATTTAAGATTTTCCCCCGTGAAATCTTTGTTCCCAAAAAATTATTTCCACAGCCAAAATTGCGCGGAACAACAAATTAGCGTAAAAATATTTAGCGGCACGGTCGCCTTCAGTGTGGAACAACAAATTCGGCACGGGCGCCTTCGACATGGAACAAAAAATTAGCGTAAAAAAATCAGCGCAGGCGCCTTCGGCACGGAACAACAAATTCGGCGAAGAACAACAAATTTGGCACGGGCGCCTTCTGCGCGGAACAACAAATTAGCGTAAAAAAATTTAGCAGGCGCCTTCGGTGCGGGAAATTATTCTCATCTTGTTGCAACATGCGTCGAAGAGACAGTGGGCCCCGTGTTGCGGGAGAGATCATTCGATCTGTAGCAGCATTCGATCTGCAGTATTAAGTGCAAGTTAAAGTTTTTTTCCCAAATGCATTAATTGCGTGCACTCTGCTATTCCCCAGAAACTTGCATTCCCCATAAATTTTCATTTCCCCAGAAATTTTCATTTCCCTAGAAATATTTTTCCCTCCAAAACTTTCCACAAAATCTCATCTTAACCATTCATTCCTCAAGATTAAATCCAAGCTGTCTTTTTATCAACCTGTTTGTCCTAGTCAGCCCTAGAATTCAAAAATGGTTATGTTTATATATATATATATATATATATATATATATATATATATATATATAAAACATTTGACAACCGTTTTTGAATCCTAAGACTGACTAGGACAAGCTGACTAGGACAAAAGGGTTAATAGAAAAACGGCTGAGATTTAATCTTGAATAATGAATGGTTAAAATGAGATTTGTGAAAAGTTTTGGAGGGAAAAACATTTCTGGTGAAATGAAATTTTATTGAGAAATGAAAATGTTTGGGGAATGAAATTTTCTAGGGAATAGCAGAGTGCACGCAATTAATGCATTTGGGAAAAAAAACCTTTAACTTGCACTTAATGCTGCAGAGCGAATGATGCTGCAAATCGAATTATCTCTCCCTTAACGATGGGCCCACCATCTCTTCGATGCATAGGCCAACAAGATGAGAATAATTTTCCGCGCCGAAGGCGCCCGCAAAATTTTTTTACGCTAATTTGTTGTTCCGCGTCGAAGGCGCCCACGTCAAATTTGTTGTTCCACGCTGAATTTGTTGTTCCGTGCCGAAGGCGCCCGCACCGAATTTTTTGTTCCGTGTCGACGTCGCCCGCACCGAATTTGTTGTTCCGCACCGAAGGTGCCCATACCGCTAATTATTTTTACGCTAATTTGTTGTTCCACACAATTTTTGCTGTGGAAATAATTTTTTGGGAACAAAGATTTCGCGGGGAAAAATCTTAAATGAACCGTGCCCACAGGCACGAGTTATGACTAGTATATATACATATACATATACATATATCTATATTATAAAAGAGGGATATTATCAAGAGAAATTGGATAAGAGATATTGGACAAGAGAAATTGGATAAGAGATATCTATATTATAAGAGAGGGATGTTATCAAGAGAAATTGGATAAGAGATATTGGACAAGAGAAATTGGATAAGAGATATCTTTATTATAAGAGAGGGATGTTATCAAGAGAAATTGGATAAGAGATATCTATATTATATAAGAGAGATGTTATCAAGAGAAATTGGATAAGAGATATTGGACAAGAGAAATTGGATAAGAGATATCTATATTATAAAAGAGGGATGTTATCAAGAGAAATTGGATAAAAGATATTGGACATGAGAAATTGGATAAGAGATATCTATATTATAAAAGAGGGATGTTATCAAGAGAAATTGGATAACAGATTTTTGACAAGATAAATTGGATAAGAGATATCTATATTATAAAATAGGGATGTTATCAAGAGAAATTGGATAAGAGATATTGCACAAGAGAAATTGGGTAAGAGATATCTATATTATAATAGAGGGATGTTATCAAGAGAAATTGGATAAGAGATATCTATATTACAAACGAGAGATGTTATCAATAGAAATTAGATAAGAGATATTGGACAAGAGAAATTGGATAAGAGATATCTATTATGTAAAAGACGGATGTTATCAAGAGAAATTGATAAGAGAATTTGGACATGAGAAATTGGATAATGGAATTTGGATATCTATTATATAAAACAAGGAAATTGGATAAGAGATAATATAAGAGATGAGATTTTGAGGGATAATAGAGGAGGTGGGGAATTTTGCACTTACAACCCCGGTTTTTGTATTTTTGCCCATGGACCATCCCCACACACCCACCCACACTTTTTATTCTCACCCCTTCCGACCATTTTTTCCAGTTCTTTGAAGATTTTGAATCTTATCCTACTAGGATAAAGCTTTGTCCTACGTGACAAGTTGGTCCTAGGTGGTAATGACAATTTTGGGGGGACTTAAATTTTGGGGGAAAAGTTAAATTTGGGGGGAAACTTGAAATTTTGTGGGAAAACTTGAAATTTGGGGTTACTTGAAATTTGTGGGGGAGAAAAACTCAGCCATTAAATAAACCGTGCCCTATGGGCACGGGTAATGACTAGTATATATATATATATTCTATAAAATAGGGATGTTATCAAGAGAAATTGGATAAGAGAAATTGGATAAGAGAATTTGGACAAGAGTATATCCATTATATAAAAGAGGGATGTTATGAAGAGAAATTGGATAAGAGAGTTTGGACAAGAGAATTTGGATAAGAGAATTTGGATAAGAGAAATTGGATATCTATTATATAAAAGAGGGATGTTATAAAGAGAAATTGGATAAGAGAATTTGGACAAGAGAATTTGGATAAGAGTTGGATATTCTATTATGTAAAAGAGAGATGTTATCGAGAGAAATTGGATAAGAGAATTTGGACAGGAGAAATTGGATAAGAGATGAGATTTTGAGAGATTTCGAGGGATAAGAGCATAAGTGGGGCATTTACATGTTTGCTATCCCCTCATCCCACTTAGCCAAAAACTCATAAAACCCCCCTAAACTCACATATTTGCATCTTTGGCCTATGGGCTTTTTCCCGTATAACTCCCAAGTTTTTTGGGTTTACCCTTTTACCCCCCGACGATACCGACACACACACCCACACTTCTCGCTCCTTTTCGGTTGCACGCGTTCACTGCATCCTGTTCGTCAGGATTTTCCATTACGCCGTGCACTATGTGCACGGGTTATTTCTAGTATATATATACATGATGACATTTGTTTTGGCTCATTAATCTCTTATGTTATTATTGTGTGATATTGTCTCTTCATGTTCTCTTTATTATATATATTGTTGAGATGTATTGCATGATTGAATGTTACTATTAGAATTCGTTTCCTTTAGTCCACCTAATTTTGATGATTTTGATACGTATTTGTGTGATACACCTTCATGTTTTCCAATTTTCATTTTGTTGCGGGATAAGATCCGTTTACAATGAATTTGTATTGATGTGGAGAACCAAGGGCACGATGGTTACAAGTTTAGGGGGGAAGACGAGGCTAGTCATGATTTGAGGACGATTTGAAGATGAGGATCTCAAGGTCGCCCGTCAATCAGAGTATGTCGCCCGCTGGTTGATGAAGGACGCTCGTCTGTTGGTGACGGATGTCGCAGGTCGCACGCTCGCTGGCAGCTGGGGCAAACTTCCTACAAGAAGAGCAACTCGTCAGAAAGGTTGGGCCGGCTGTCAGCCTGCATCCCCTCCGATGCTTAAGTCAGTTGATGACTGATGAGAGAATATCGGAGACGAAGGGCGATCTTAGAGGCAGATCGGTTCTTACATGGCGAACTAGTGTGGAAGGCACGAATATGTGGAGGATATTCGACCTTGAATGTAAATATATGTGTTAGAAGTTTGTTACTGATTCATCCAACCAACCCCCTTCTTGCTTGGAGGAGAGGGGGTATTTATAGTCTGCTGGAGTCGGTTGCTTTTGCTGAGCTGGCGGTGCCAAGGTGTCAGGGATCCGACCGTTGATGTCAGGGCCAAACGTGTTGGGCATGCTTTTGTCAGGCGGTCAGAGCCGTAAATGTCAGGTGGTGCTTTTGTCAGGCTGTCTGGTGACAAAACGGCTAGGCGTGCTTCCGGCAGGCGGTCAGCCGGTGAAGCAGCCATGTGCACTTTTGTTAAACTTTGTCTGTAGTGAAATTGGCAGTGGTGTTAGTGGCGTGTCGTCTTCCTCATTGGGTGAACTGCTAGATGAGCTGCATCTGGGGCGAGCTACTCTGGTGCGAGCTAGCGTAGACTTGTGCGATCTACTGGAGGTCTCTTCTGATTTGGATGGTGAGCTCATCGCTCTGCTTGGGCGAGCATCCCTTAGACCCGGCAAACTAGGTTTCATTGTGGAGATTCGGCGGGCCAAGACTTGGGCTTTGAACAAGTGGGCCTAGATCATCTGGGCCAATCTTGAGGTCGTAACAATTGCCCCCGTCATTTGAGTTCTAAACAGGAAGTCCGAATCGGCTTGGACGATGCACTTCACTCCATTGGATGACAGTTGTGGCATTAAATGTGAGTCGATCGCTGAATCTCTGAAGTCATCATGATGATTTGGTAGCGGGGAGATATCGAGGCGCCCCGCCACTCGGAGCACGACACGTTCCACGTACAGCTCTGGGGAGAAGCCGAGGTGACGCCTCTGCTTCAGATCTTGCCACGTGGATCACCTTTGACGGTCAAGATCGACCAATGCCCTCTATACAATAGAGAGGGGAAACAGCGGAGGGTTCTTTTTTTCGAATTTCAAAGGGCTTCTCTTCTTTTCTTTGCTCTTGAGAATTCTCGCAGTCGGTCATCTCTTCGTCGGAGCTCTGTTGATCTTCTTCTTCTCTAGGTAACTTCTCGATCTATCAATCGCTTCTAGTTCTTCATCTTTCAATCCAAACGTGGAGGGGTGCTCTAGAGAGCCTGGGAGTGGGAGTGCTACGGCAGCGGAGGAGACGATGGTGTGGCCGGAGGAGTGGGAAGCATATCCTGTTGTTCCTTCATCGTCGACGGTGCAGGGGAAGCTTAGGAGGAGAGAGTGAGGGCTTGGATCTGGATTTGGCAGACTCAGGGGCACGGTTCCAGCGAAGATCAAGGCTATCCAATGCAGACCGAACACCATCAATCTCTCGGAGATCTGCTCCAACTACATTCGGCCACCCTGCACAGTTCGCCTCCCCGAACCCAATAAGAGGGTTTGCTCGCCAAGGGATAACAAACTCAGAGTCTACTGCCCGACCTTCGAACTCGGCCTATAGTTTTCGCTCAACCCCCACCTCCTTCACTTGCTGAACCTCCTCAAGCTTCCTCTCTTCCAACTAACACCGGACTCCATCGGCTCAATGGTTGGATTCGTTGTCCTCTTCACTATCAGCGGGATAAGTCCGAGCATATCGCTCTTCCAGCATTACTTTGAGACGAAGAAGAATGGGATGTATCACTGTGTTAGTGTGAGGAAGGGCCGGCATCTCATCCTTGAGGTGTTGAGCGAGGTGAGAGAATGGAGGGAGAGATTTGTCTTTATCTTGATATTGACGGACTCAATGTTGTGGTCGAACTGGGGGACGCTGAATCTCACAGTGATAAAGGGGTGTCCCTGGCGGGGCAAGACATAGAGAACTCCAAGATCTTGGAGGAGATCCCTGAGGTGATCAGGAAGCACACGAACTTGATTAAGGGCGATCAGTTCACCCAATCTTTCTGGCCCGAAGGTATTGCATTCTTGGCGACATTCTCCCTATATGCTAACCCTGATCTTTGTTCTCTTTGTAGGTGCGACCATGATCCTTTCGTGGGAGGAGCTGATGAGGAGGGCTAGTCAGCCGGAGCCTCGAAGCCGGCAGCCAAGAAGCCTTCTGCCCAGGAGAAATGCAAAGTTGTGGTGACAAAGAACTTGGCGAGGAAGTCGGGGCAGAAAAGGGGCTCCGGGGTTGTTATTGGGGCCGAGAGGGGCGAGCGGACAAGAGGTCGAGGGAGATGCCTATGACGACCGTCCATACCCCTACCGTTAGTGAGGCGGTGCAGGGTGGCTCCGTCGACCTTGGCACTGGTGGGAGAGAGGTGACGCCCCGGAGCTTGGCGACTCAGGGCGCCCCGCGGCCTGGACCGATAGGGTTCTGATCGAGTGCTGGCCTTACAGATGTCCTCCTTGGGAGCAGGGAGAGCTAGGGCATCCGAGCTGTGAGCCAATGCTCGACTGCTTTAAGGCGACGAATGCCAAGGTTCACGCCATCTCGAAGGAGGGACTCTTCGTGACGAGCTACCCGGTGGGCAATATGGAGTCTGTATTTGAGGAGGCCAGCTTTGCAGCTCGCCTAGTGGAGAACATTCTGTTACCGAGGGATCAGGTGTCCCTCATCGAGGTTGGTCCAGAGCTCCTCTGTGATACGGTGATCTGGCACAGTATGCAGGTATGCCGGTCTCTCGTCTCCACGCTACCGGTCTTCTTTATTCCATCGGTACCTATGTTTTCAGCTTCTCCTACAGGTAGTCGCGGTAATGGTGTCCTTGCAGCGCTATACTGCTATGAATATGCTCAAGGCGAGCCATGGGAAGACTAGGGCCGATCTTTAGGCAGCCACTGGTAAGCTGTAGGTGATGGAGGCCCAATTCAAAGAGGTCGTCGGGAGGCTACAAGATAGGGAGGACCAGCTGGAGAAGCTCTGGGAGTGGTATACGACCCAGAGGGTAGAGACCGGGAAGTGGGAGAAGATCACGGTGGGGCTGGAGTGGCAGCTTCGGGAGGAGGAGGATCGAAGGGTCCCTGCCATGAATGCACACTCCACAGAAATGGAGGATAAGGGGGTGGAGATCGCGATCTGAAGCAGGAGGTGGAGGCACTGAGGAAGATTGATCTGGAGGCCGAGAAGGTTGGGGCCATCTACAAATACTAGGAGGAGAAGTATCTCCCCATGATGAGGTCAATGGGGGCAGAGGGTGTGGAAGAGGGGATGTGGGCGGGCTTGAGGAGGGCGGAAGAGAGGCTGGTGATGTTGTATCCCGCCCTGGTGGTCGACTTCTCCAAGCTGACCATGGCCTCCGATGATGAAGAGGATGAGGTCGATGCTCCGGGGGGCGATGCTGCATAATCTTAGGCGATTCACCTTGTTTATCTTTTGTGTTTGTGTTGATGCTTGTCTCCATTCTTTTCCTTAGTGTGTATGCCCCCAACTTTCTGCTTAGAAGTGGCTAAGGCCCAGGAGAAGCGGAATGTTGTGGAGTCGGTGCCTATCGAGGGCGAAGCTCGTAAGCTTGCCCCGGAGTTTGAAAAGTCTAACGAGGGTAAAGCTCGTAAGCTTGCCCGAAGTTGAGAAAGGGGAGGGTGCGAGCCGTAGCTCGGTCCTTAATCCACCTGGTGCCTATCGAGGGTGAAGCTCGTAAGCTTGCCCCGGAGTTGAGGGAGGGGAGGGTGCGAGCCGTAGATCAGTCCTTAACCCACCCGGCGCCTCTCGAGAGCGAAGCTCGTAAGGTTTCTTCGGAGTTGAGGGAGGGGAGGGTGCAAGCCGTTGCTCGTTCCTTAACCCACTGGCGACATTATCGAGGGTGAAGCTGTCAAGCTTGCCCTAAAGTTGAGGGAGGGGAGAGTGCGAGCCGTAGCTTGTTCTTTAACCCACCGATGATCTATCGATGGCGAAGCTCGTCAGCCTGCCTCGGAGTTGAGGAAGGGGAGGGTGCGAGCCGTAGCTCAGTCCTTAACCCAACCGGTGCCTATCGAGAGCGAAGCTCGTAAGCTTGACCCGGAGTTGAGGGAAGAGAGTGTGCGAGTCGTCGCTCGTTCCTTAACCCACCGGTGACACTATCAAGTGCGAAGATGTCAAGCTTACCCCAAAGTTGAGGGAGGGGAGGGTACAAGCCGTAGCTCGTTCCTTAACCCACCGATGATCTATCAAGGGTGAAGCTCATCAGCCTGCCCCAGAGTTGAGGGAGGGAAGGGTGCGAGTCACATCTCGGTCCTTAACCCATCCGGCATCTATCGAGGGCAAAGCTCGTAAGCTTTTCCCAGAGTTGAGGAAGGGGAGGGTACGAGCCGTCGCTCGTTCCTTAACCTACTGGTGACACTATCGAGGGTGAAGCAGTTAAGCTTACCCTGGAGTTGAGGGAGGGGAGGGTGTGAGTCGTAGCTTGTTCCTTAACTCACCGACGATCTATCGAGGTCGAAGCTCGTCAGCCTGCCCTGGAGTTAAGGGAGGAGAGGGTGCGAGCCGTAGCTCGGTCCTTAACACACCTGATTCCTATCAAGGGTGAAGCTCGTAAGCTTGCCCCGGAGTGAGGGAGGGAAGGGTGTGAGCCGCCGCTCGTTCCTTAACCCACCGGTGACACTATCGAGGGCGATGCTATCAAGCTTGCCCCGGAGTTGAGGGAGGGGAGGGTGTGAGTCGTAGCTCATTTCTTTAACCATTGGTGATCTATCGAGGGTGAAGCTCGTCAGCTTGCCCCAGAGTTTGAGAATATTTGAGGGGAGCTGAATTTTCAAATGGAGATGAGAATATTTGAGAGTATGCATAGAAAATGATAGTTATATTTACAAAGATATTGATAACTGCGTAAATGTTCATCATTGGGGCATGCTAGCTTGCCGCCTTCCATGGTTGATCACCGAAGTCCTCCTGATTGTTGCCGAGTTCAACCAGCTGGCCTTGCTCGGGCGCTTTGTGTTTGGTGGAGCCGATGTAGCAGCTCCGGGACAGTCTTTGGCTCCCTCGTGCTTGTCCAACCCCCTGCAGAGTCTGGAACTTGATCATTTGGTGCAGGAGTGAATGGAGAGCTTTGATGGCAGTCATGTAAGGCCACCCGATGATGTCGTTGTATGCCGACGCAATGTCGACGACAATGAATTGTGTCACCCGAGTGACGATTCTCGCCTCTTCCCCCAAAGTCATCGGCAGGGTGACGACTCCGACGATGGGAACAGAGTAGCTGGTGAGCCAACAATCAGACCCATGCATGGCCTCAGATCTGCTTGCCTCATCCTCATATTCTCAATCGTCGACATAAAAAGATTATCGCATGAGCTTTCGGTGTCGATCAAGAGACGACTAATTATGGCTGTTCCAATCTGGACTTCCTTGACGATGACGTCATTATGTGGTAAATCAACCCCCTCTAAGTTTTCCTCTGAGAATGAGAAGGGGACAAGCTACTCTCCTCCACTTGGATTCGTCGCCTACGCCCGTCGTCATCACTTGCCGAGCGTACGCCTTTCTGGCCGAGGACGACGTGCCATCCGAGGATGGCCCACCGCATATCACATCTATGCACATGACCACTCTGGGCTGGCAAGGGGCGTCTTGCTCTGTATTCTAGGGCTGATCCTCCCATTGTGCTCTGGGGGGCGCTCTTTCATTGTGAACAGGTCTCATCCCTTCAATGAAGACTTGGAGATGGCCATTCTGAATCAGCCGCTCGATATCCCTCTTCAGAGTGAAGCATTTATCGGTATCATGACCATGATCACGGTGATATCGACAGTATTTTCGGGGATTCCTCATGGCTGGGTTCGGCCTCCTCTCCTGAGGCGGGTCTCGGAGAAGTCTGTCTCTCGTTGCTGCGGCCAATACTTTGATCATGGGGCATTGAACTACGTGTACTGGGCCTGCTGCCATCCTTCGGGCCAGCTAACTGCTGGTGGGGGATCTCTAGGTATAGAGAACCCTCGCACTGGTCCGGGGCAATCTTGTGGTCGGTGGCCTCCTTGGTCACGCCTCTGGTTGCCGAGTTGGTCGCGCCCTCGAGGGCGGTCATCCTGCCATGATCAAACATCAGGACGCCGCTCAGTGTGGGACGTCCCAACTGGGGCAGCCACCTTCTTCACTCCCAGATCATCCTTGCTCAGCATGAACCTCTCCGCCCGAGAGAAGAGTGCATCTAGATTGGCGGGAAAATCTTGGAGGAGCGACTTGTGCAGGCTCTGATTGGTCAGCCCTTTTTTGAAGGCCGCCATGGCAAGCTCATCTCCGCAGCTTTCCATGCCAAGCCTTTCCTCCTGGAAACGAAGCAAGAACTTTTGGATCGTTTCCCCCTCTTTCTAGACTATCAAAAATAGATAGTCCTCTAGTTTCTTCCTTCTCCGTCCCGTCCTAAACTGTTGCCAGAACTTGTGGGATAGGTCGTCGAAGACTTCGACGGAGCAGGCAGGCAAGCCGTTATACCACTCTAATGCTGACTTCTTCAGAGTCATTTGGAAGCCTCGGTACATGAGTTTGTCATCCACGCCTTGAATCTCCATTGCCCCTATATACCACTGCACATGTTCGAGGGGATCGCCCGCACCATCATACAGTTAAAGCTGAGGAAGCTTGAATCTATGAGGTATCAGGGCCGTGGTCACTCGTCTAGCCAAGGGGTTAGCCACTTCTGGGTAGGTTGGTCATGTAGGCTACCTGAGAGGGCGTGCAGGCGATCTTTATAGGTTGATACGACCGCCTCGACTGCCTCGCCCATCACTGGAGTCACCGGATGAGCCACCTTGGTGCTCAGTGGCGTCCCTTCCTGCCTTGGAGGAATCCTACTTCGATCGCAGCTTCGGCATCGACGATCATCGTGCCTGGGAGATTGGCGGGTCGACCTGTGGATGCTCCCTTCGATCGACGAGATATCCATCGACGGCGGGCTATGAGCGTGCCATCGGTTCAAGGTCGATGCCTCCAGGATCCAACGGCTCTCCTCATGGAGCCTTTCTCACATGGCGATGATGAATCACAGCTGTCGATGTGCGATTTCTTCATCAACCCATATTTGTTCAGCGGTGGCCTCCGCTTCATCGCCAATCTGCCTCGGTTGAACATCGGCTTCTTCTTCAAGGCGCATCTGACGAGCAGCCTCCATCTCTGTATCGAGATATCTCTACTGGGCCGTTATCTTTTCTTGAGCCCCCTCTACCGGGTGGTTGCTTCTTCTTCGATCTGGGGTGAAGGCTGTGCCTCACATTCATGGGTGTAAGGGGGACAGTGTAGGATCCTGCCAAAACAGAGTTAGGATCGATAAATGAAGTTGAGACTTACGCTTGCGTATGTAGCACGGTAGTCTACGAACTTCGCCTTCGGATTCGCCACGACGGATCGAGTCTTCTCATGAACGGAGTAAGGCTACTAAATCCACAATCTAAATCTCTACTTTTAGATTAAGAACTTGGATAAAGGGAGAGGAAGTATTTCGGCAGAGCTTCGCTAGAATGAAGATGCATGCATGAATGCCATGCAAAAGTGTAAGTAAAATGGCTAACCCTTGGGTCTTATTTATAGCCCCCAAGGTAGTTATTTTAGGGTAAATTGTTCCTTTGAAACAATTTAACTAAGGTGTACCATCGTACATGGCATATTATAAGCTTAAGTTGTACCACATGCATGGTACAATATAAGCTTAAGATATTACCCCTTTATTAGCCATATGTCGCATGCACTTATGCACATATAATGCGACTTTCCCATCAATCTAGAGATCCTCTCCGAAAGGGAACATATTCCCTTTGCGCACGACTTCGTGTATGCGACTTTCGAGGTCCGTATTCCCTCGTACATCCCCCACAAGGGTGTACTAACGTCTTCCATATCCAACATCTCCCACTCACACTTGAGGGGATTGTAAGAGAACGTCTTTCTCTTAGTTCTTTCATCTATCATACCGAGAAATAGACCGTGCGACCGTCATGCGCGTAGAGTCTGTTGTTGTGCACTTGTTAGAGATACACAACGACCTCGAAGGTGCAAAGTTGAGTAGTTCAACGCATGCTTTACCCTAGATTATTTCTTCACATTTCTTATACTTTATATTCAACAATTGAATCCCATCTGGATTACAATTGGCTGGCCAGCTTTGAATCATTAAAGTCCAAATGCGAATATGAAATCAATCTTCCTCTTCTTGCGAACCTTCTGATCTTGACTAGACTCGCTTTTCTAACGTGCCCCACCGAGCCGAATTATCATAGCCCATAAGTAACACGCTAAGATAGCGATCATCTCGTCAAATCTAAAGGAACCAATTGGAGTCCTTGAGGGTAAGAGTTAAGACACGTATGGCCTTTGAGTCTCACATAATAGCAAACACTATTGCTACTAACTCAGTGGTCGAAATGCATACGTGGTATGAACACGTATTACAACATCGCTCCTTTCCCAGGGAGTGTATGTCTTAATGATGTTGTAAGGATGATGATCAGACACCACAATGTCTGACTTTGAGTCCCTTATTCTACTCAAATAATCCTTTGGACTCACATCCCGCATTTAGACAGATATGATTTCAAAAAAAATCCTCTTAGATCTTTTGTAAGCATCCATATGATGCAGATCTTTCATGCGACCATTTTGTTTAAGTCATGACTCGTAAATCATCCGTCTGATGATTTTGACTTCAAACAGGTCTCATCTCTATTCCATCCATCTGATAGAATAAGGCGGTTGCTCATGTGAGAGAGCCAACCTCAATCTGTCCGACATACTAGAATTCAGCTGAGATTTCAAAAATGTACACAAACATTTCTTAAGAAATTCATATGCAATGTTTGAAAAAGAACTTATTCTTTTATTAAATTTGATCTTTCTTAGACATGGGAATATATATTGGTACAACTCAGCTCATACGCAATCCTTGGGATGATAAGTGTTTATAAAACACATTTCTGGGGATCGCTTTCGTAAGCTGATCCTCTATCATCTCATGCGTAGATATGTACCTTATGTCTACCTTCTTGGTTTTATCATAGTCTTTTGCAAATCTGCAGTTCCTTTAAGATACTGCATTATCCTCTTAACTGCTTTCCAGTGTTCTTGCCCTGGGTTGGATTGGTAACGACTTACCATTCCAACGGCAAAACAGATGTCCGGTCTTGTATGCATCATAGCGTACATAAGACTATCAACTGCACTGGAATATGGAACTTTTTCCATAATTTCTTTTTCCTTTTGGTTCTTTGGACATGATTTCAGATATAAATTATCGCATCTGCTTATAGGAGTATCATTTGGACTTGCAGTCCTACATATTAAACCGTTCTAGAACCTTCTTTATATAAGTCTCTTGTGAAAGAGAAAGAAGTTTCTTCGAACGATTCCTTGAAATCTTAACTCCAAGGATATATGCGGCTTCTCCCATGTCTTTCATCTCAAAAATTGATGAAAGCCAAGCCTTGATATCCATCACAAAGCCCTTGTCATTTCCGGCTATTAAGATGTCATCTACATATAGAGACATAATAACATACTTGTTCTTATTCCTCTTGATATATACACAGTTATCTTCATCAAGCATGGAAAATCCATTTGATAAGACAACCTCTTGAAATCGTATATACCACTGCCTCGAGGATTGTTTAAGACCATATATGGATTTAAGAAGTTTACAAACCTTATGTTCGTTTCCTTCTTTTACAAACCCTGTTGGTTGTTCCATATAGATCTCCTCGTCCAATTCTCCATTGAGAAAGGCAGTCTTTACATCCATTTGATGTAATTCGAGGTCTAAGCAAGCTACCATTGCCAGAATCAGGCGAATTGAGGTAAAACGAACAACAGGTGAGAAGGTCTCTTCGTAGTCTATCCCTTCCTGTTGCGTAAAACCTTTCGCGACAAGGCGAGCTTTATATCTGTCAATAGAGCCATCAGCCTTATGCTTGATCTTGAGAACCCATTTGTTCCCAATAGCTCTACGTCCTCTGGGTAAGTCAACTAAGTCCTAGACTTGGTTAACTTTCATGGATTCTAACTCCTCTTGCATCGCTTCCATCCATTTGTCTTTAGCAGGGCAAGATACGGCCTGTTTGAAAGTAGCAGGCTCGTCATCTTCTTGTAGTAAAGTCATAAAGGTTTGCGGAAATTCATCCTCAAATCTTAGAGGAGCCAACCTTGTACGACTACTACGTCGTATTTGAGATTCTTCAAGTCCTTGTTGACTTGAATTTAGATCAATTCTAATATCACTCCCACTTGGAATGTCGTTAGAATTGCTCCCACTTGGATTATTATTCCCGTATGGAATAGGATAATCGTCATTCGTATAATCCATTGGTGAAGGTTGAAACGTATTTTCATTTTCACCAAGAATTCTCCCACTCGAATGAGGTAATCCTTCTTGATCATAAATCTCAAATAGAGATAAGTCCTGACTTATCTCGCCCTGTCTTGGAAACTCGTTTTCCAAGAAAGTGACATCCCTCGACTCAAACTCAATTAGCCCACCATTGTCTTCCTGACTAACTGATCGCTCCAAAACGCAACCCAAGAGCACGACCAAAGACTTGGTCGGCCCCGGATACACACCCGGAGAACGATTGTAGTTTTACCGCAAGCGCACGGCAAAGTGGCGAGCGGGTATCGAACACGAGGAGGTGGTGTTGGCTCCAATCTATCCTAGGTTGGTTTGACTACAAATGTATTATTGGTGGAGATGGCGATGGTGTGATATAATGGAAATGGTGGTGGATGTCGGCGTCGGAGATAAAGAAGTCGGATAAAATATCGATTCAGATACAATACAATAAAAATGGGAATTTGCCTTGCGGCGATCATGTCACAATCGTCGGGCAAAGTATGTGGATATAAAATCAAATAAAGACGTCTAGGGCTAGGGAATTCCCACTACGGATCTCATACATCATCGTAAATAGTGAATCTCAATATTACTAGACTTGTGTTGAGGTGAACTAGTCGTAACTGAATAGAGAACCAAGCTCACGCTCTCGCGCTATTGCCGGTCTATAGCAACCTAGATTAGGGCCCAATCTCTTGCAAACCCTAACCTAAGCCGCTAGCATGAAGATCGACATCATCGTCCAATCGCTCCTCGAGCCCACTCTCGTGCAAACTCGAGTTATGATCTAGGTTGTGATAGTTCGTATTCGTCCAATCTCTTGCAAACGAATATGTGTATAGATTTACAATTAAAAATCCTAGCTTTGGTCCAATCTCTTGCAAACCAAGTCTAGAGAAATCCAATTGTAAATCTAAATCGAATATCTAGGCCTTCCCATCGATTAGAATCCAATCTCTTGCAGATCCCAAATCGATGGAAATCCCTAGCTATCCGTAGTAAATCAATCACAACCTAACCTCCTAGCAATTCTAGCAATTTAGAAATTCATTCATCACAAATATGAAATTAGATCCATAGGGTTCATCCCCAAACCCTAGAACAACAAATCTACTCTAGCATAGCAATAAGGATATATGAATCAATAAAAATCATTGCTTGCATACAGAAAGATAGAAAAAACAAAGATTCAAATAAAAAGAAGAAAATACTTAGCTTGATGAAGATCTTCAATCCAAAATACAAGCTTTTAGATCCAAGAGGGGGCCTAGGGCATGGCCTAACCTCTAAAATAATCCTAAGAAAAACATATGGGGGCTAAGAAAACATAATGGGGATCCTCCTCTAATGGTGGCTACCAACCCCTTAAATACTCCCCCAAAACCCTAGCAAAAAACCCTAGAAAACCCCTCAAATTTGTGCCCAAAAACAGCCCAAACCGCAACTTAAAATCTGGGCCCAGGCCGCACTCGGCCGAGTGGAAAATGTGACTCGGCCGAGTGGAAATTCCAGCACTGCAGCATCAACTTGCAGAAATTCTCCAGATTTCATCCGACCTCCGATTTGCACGTTCTTGGCGGCGTTGGAATCATCATGAAGTCTACTATCCATAAAAAATATGAGAAAAATACTTTGCTTACTGGAATGATAGCAGATTTCAAAAGAGTGGGAGGCTGTCTGAAAATCTGGGCGCTGCATGTCCTCGGCATCACTCGGCCGAGTTGACTTCTATACTCGGTCGAGTGGGCTTCTCTACTCAGCCGAGTGATAGACCCTGTAAAATTCCAGTAAGTCAGGGGTCTTGGGGGCCTGTCTTCGGAGGTGACTCGACCGAGTGGCTTTACTCACTCGGCTGAGGGGCATTCGGTAATCGGCCGAGTCGGAACCCTCAATCGCCTGACGGATTCCAGTAAGTCTGGGATTTTTGCTTGTCGTCGTCGTGATGCCACTCGGGCAAGTGGTGTCTCCATGCTCGGCCGAGTGGGATGGCGATGCTCGGCCGAGTCCACGCTGATACTCAATCTACTGCGTGTCCGATCTGGCCGGCCGAGCGGGCTTCTTTGCTCGGCCGAGTGACTCCTTCACTCGACCGAGTGGCATGCTAAAATGCCCAATCTTCTCCGTTTCTCCTCCCCGTCGCTCCTACGGAGTTCCTTCTTCTTTCACCTGTCTCCCATCGCCGAATAGCCCTCAAAAGAGCCTTGGGTGACGCTCCGGAGTGGGTGCAAGTCCCTTAAGCTCATTTTTGCTCCCGATCGCTCCATATTTCCTGAAATCCGACAAAAACAAGAAATAGTGACAAGTAACACAATATCATCGAATAATCGTGAAAATCGCAATATGAGCAACCGAAATGGCATGCAAATATGTAGAAAAAAGGTGTAAAATATGGACCGATCACTAACAAAAACATAACCTTTGGAGTTTTCTGCGTATCGTATAAAGATACATTTCCTTCCCCTTGGCCCAAGTTTGCCATACTTATGGGAGGAAATATGTGCGTAGGATGCACAACCCCAAGGTTTCAAAATGTTTAAATCAGGAGACCTTTGGTTCCACAACTCATAAGGAGTGGAGCTAACTGATTTCGAGGGTACACGGTTTAAAATGAAAGTGGCCGTCAATAATGCATCTCCCCAAAAGGTGATTGGCAAGTTAGCTTGCGCCATCATTGAACGGACCATTTCCATTAAAGTCCTATTTCTCCTTTCTGCAACACCGTTTTGTTGAGGAGTATAAGGCATAGTTACCTGATGTACTATGCCTTTTTCATCACAAAGTTCCTTAAAACTTATTGATTGATATTCACCGCCCCTATCGGTTCGCAAGACCTTAATCTTGCGATCTAATTGATTCTCCACTAAACTCATATAGTTTTTAAAGCAAGCCAAAGCTTCACTTTTATGGGATATCAAATTAGATATGTCCGAATCGGGTGAAATCATCAATAAAAGTGATGAAATAGGACTTTCCGCGTCTTGTCTTGACATTCATTGGACCACATATGTCCGAATGGATAAGCTGTAATGGAACCTCGGCCCTTGTGCCGGTTCCAAACGGCTTGCGACAAGATTTCCCCACAAGGCAATGTTCGCAGGTCGACATTTCAACCTTTGAAACATTGGATAGAAGGCCACGTTTGGCAAGTCTATCCATACGCGTTGGTCCAATATGACCAAGCCTTGTGTGCCAACAATTCACATCAGACTCATAAGTCTTAGAATTTGCAATAAGGAAATTTTCATTACATGAGGAATCATACATTGTACTCATTACAATAAATCCTTTAAATACAAACCCAGTACCAATAAGAGTATTATTACAACTTAAGTCCACATTACAATCATGAAAAAACCAGTTATAGCCAAGACCCATTAATACAACCACAGAAATTATATTCCTTCGAATATCTGGAGCGAAGAGGACATCATGAAGTAGGAGAGTGCGGCCGTTGTCCAAGACTAGCTTGCAAGTCCCAACGCCTTTCACTTCAACACGTGTGTTGTTTCCTACATATATCCACTTCGTTCCTTGGGGTATCCGGTGATACTCCACGAAGGACCGTCTGTCCCTTGCTATGTGGTCGGTGGCACCTGAATCAATTATCCAAAACGGATTAGATTCCACAAGAAATATCGAACTAGAAACACATATGTAACTAGTATATTTACAAGTTACCTCGTCCCTTCCACTCGTACACGAACGAGCATAGTGACCGAGCTTGTTGCACTTGAAGCACTTGATCCTCTTCAAGTCTTTCTTCTTGTGCCATTTCTTGTGCCCACCCGTATGTTTGGGTTTCTTGGCAGACTCAGGTTGCTTATTACGTTCATTAGTGAACTTCGAACGATTTTTCCGTTTCTTTCCCCCGTGTGAGGAACTAGCAACCATGTGCACTTCTGCACTTGGTTTGGCAGCCGCAAGCCGCTCTTCCTCTAATTCGAGGTGCTTGGAAACATCGCTGAAGGTCTTGATGCTCTCATTGTGAGTGAGATGCATCTTCATTTGATCCCACCCATTTGGTAGGGAACGTATGACTGCTTGGATTTGTTGCTCATCAGTGAGCACATGACCTGCGTCCTTTAACTCCGAGATAAGGTTCGCCATATGTCGCAGATGTTTCCCCATGGAATGATCTGGACGTTTCTTATATGTATCGAACCTTATAGTTAAGGCGCGAAGTTTGGACACCGATGTGCCACCGAACTTCTCCTCTAGCTTGGACCATATGTCCATGGCTAGGTCATGTTCTCGGAAGATGCGCATTACGTCATCAGCCATACTGCTTAATAACGTAATGTGCGCTATCTTGTTCTTCCGAGACCAAGCATCAAAAGCTTCCTTGTCTCGTCGGTGTTGGGCCGTAGTGCCCAACTCGGGTTCAATCATAACGTTCTTTAGAGTTTCGAGCACTTCTTGCTCCTCTAGAACGTATTGTATCTTGATGGACCAAAGGTTGTAATTATCGCCGTTGAGTTTTTCACCTTTGTTTAACTCAGCGACGATATTCTTTGAAGCGGAAGACATTTTACTTTTAAAATGCTGCAAAAGACATAAAACCAAAGGTTTGATCAAAAATTTGCATTGAAAAATTCTTAGAATACAATTCCCATTTGAAGTGAAAGTAGAATATCCCTTTTGGATGGTTCTAACTTCAACTCCCATTTGGAATGATATTTATAATTTGATAAGTTACTTTCGAAAAATATTGAAGATGTTACTCTAGAATCGGAAAGGTCACTATGTTTCCAATCACCATCTAGATTAACTTTCAATATTTCTCCCTCACTTTATCAAAAGTTAGTACTCTTATAGTACTTCGCAGCGGAAAAGCGTTTTTGAAAACGTATTTTTCAAAACGTATGAAAATGTATTTTTCAAAAAATTATATTTCAACTTAGTACCCTTATGATACTAGTGAAATATTCGACACTTCCTGACCATTTGTCGGGAATGAGCCGTAGCCGTGCCTAGGTCGGATCCCCCTTTTTTGGGATTTTTCTGCAAATTATCGTCGCCGGCTCCCGTATGGATCTAGGCGATTTCCCCCCCCCCCCCCCCGTATGAGAGAATTTTGATGCAGACGACTGTCGTTTGGCCCCGTATGGGCTAGTCGGCACGTTCACATTCGACCAAGGCCTTTTGCCAAATTGGTCGACCAAAACATCCAAATTGGTCGACCAAAATTTGGTCTTCTTCACTCCCGGCCTGGGCACCTGCCCTGGCCGAGGCTGGCCAAGGGCCTCTGCCCTGGCCGGCCAGGGGCGGCCTGCGGCAGCCCTGGCCACTGCCAGGGCCGGCCTGGCCTCGGCCAGAGGCCGGCCAGGCCTCTGCCTGGCCTGGCCAAGGCCAGAGGCTCCTGGCTGGGGCCAGGGCCCCTGCCCTGGCCTCGGCCAGGGCGGCCAGGCCCTGGCCTGAGGCCAGGGCGCTGCCCTGGCCTCTGCCCTGGCCTCGGCCAGGGCGGCCGGGCCCTGTCCTGAGGCCAGGGCACTGCCCAGGCCTCTGCCAGGGCGGCCAGGCCCTGGCCGGGGCCAGGGCCCCTGCCCTGGCCTCTGCCAGGGCGGCCAGGCCCTGGCCGGGGCCAGGGCCCCTGCCCTGGCCTCTGCCAGGGAGGCCAGGCCTTGGCCTGGCCTTGGCCAGGGAGGCCAGGCCTTGGCCTGGCCACGGCCAGGGCCTTCTGGCCCTGGCCGTGGCCGGCCATGGCCCGGCCATGGCATTTTTGCCTTGACCGGCCATGGCCCTTTGGCCATGGTCGGTTTCCCCTTTCATGGGTGGCCGCACACCCCCGCCGGAGGGGGTTATCACGGTGGTTATTGGCCGTAGCCAACCCCCTCCGCATGGGGAGGGGGGTGCATGGCCTTCATAACCCATTTGGTCATGGTGCACATGCACAAAAATTCATCTTCTCCGATGGGAATAACCACCACCTTCTTCTCCGGTGAAGCACCCGTTCGTCGAGGAAGTAGTTGTCCTCCAATGGCTGTGTGCCAAAAAATGAACCCACTTCAAAAATTCGTAAACTACGCGCTCCACATGAAGAGAGCGTCCATTCCTTATGAATGGAGACTCAGCATCCATGAAGAGAGCGAGTTTGACGATATGAACGGTCGGTTCTTCCCGTCACGGAGAGTTCCTGCCATATCCGTAATGACAGAAGACCCTAACGTGAAAAGAACAACCGCTGCGTTCTCTCCGTCACGAAGCGTTCCTACCATATCCGTAATGGTAGGATACCCATCCGTGAAAAAGACAACAACTCGTTCATAGTTTCTCTGGGGCGAACCCGTATGGCTCTGATACCAATGTAGGATCCTGCCAAAACAGAGTTAGGATCGATAAATGAAGTTGAGACTTACGCTTGCGTATGCAGCACGATAGTCTACGAACTTCGCCTTCGGATTCGCCATGACGGATCGAGTCTTCTCACGAACGGAGTAAGGCTACTAAATCCACAATCTAAATCTCTACTTTTAGATTAAGAACTTGGATAAAGGGAGAGGAAGTATTTCGGCAGAGCTTCGCTAGAATGAAGATGCATGCATGAATGCCATGCAAAAGTGTAAGTAAAATGGCTAACCCTTGGGTCTTATTTATAGCCCCCAAGGTAGTTATTTTAGGGTAAATTGTTCCTTTGGAACAATTTAACTAAGGTGTACCATCGTACATGGCATATTATAAGCTTAAGTTGTACCACATGCATGGTACAATATAAGCGTAAGATATTACCCCTTTATTAGCCATATGTCGCATGCACTTATGCACATATAATGTGACTTTCCCATCAATCTAGAGATCCTCTCCGAAAGGGAGCATATTCCCTTTGCGCACGACTTCGTGTACGCGACGTTCGAGGTCCGTATTCCCTCGTACATCCCCCACAAGGGTGTACTAACGTCTTCCATATCCAACAGACAGTGGATGTACCGGCCCCACCTGTGCCCCAATCATTCATCATTTTCATAAAGGCTTTAAAGCCTTGGTGAATAGCACTGGCCGAGTCATGAATAGCCTCCGTCGTCCCCTCAAGGGGTACATCTGCCAGGGAAGTCTCTTCGAGACGATATGGCTCGTCCTCCATGGGCTGTTTGCCCCTGTTAGGACTGTGATTGAACTGTATGGGGTTAAACATGGGTGTGACCCTAAGTTCCCACAGACAGCGCCAATTGTTGTGGGGTAGGATCCACTCACAATGAATTTGTCTTAATGTGGGGAACCAAGGGCACGATGGTTACAAGTTTAGGGGGAAGACGAGGCTAATCAAGATTTGAGGACGATTTGAAGATGAGGATCTCAAGGTCACCCATCAATCGCAGTAGGTCGGCTACTGGTTGATGAAGGACGTTTGTCCGTTGGTGATGGATGTCACAGGTCGCACGCTCGCTGACAGCTGGGGAGAACTTCCTACAAGAAAAGCAACTCGTCAGAAAGGCTGGGCCGATTGTCAGCCCGTAGCCCCTCTGATGCTTAAGTTAGTTGATGACTGATGAGAGAATGTCGGACATGAAGGGTGATCTCATAGGCAGATTGGTGCTTGCATGGCAAACTAGTGTGGAAGGCACGAATATGTGGAGGATATTCGACCTTGAATGTAAATAAATGTGTTAGGAGTTTGTTACCGATTCATCCAACCAACCCCCTTCTTGCTTGGAGGAGAGGGGGTATTTGTAGGCTATTGGAGTCGGTTGCTTTTGCTGAGCTGGTGGTGCCAAGGTGTCAGTGATCCGATTGTTGATATCAGGGCCGAATGTGTCAGGCGTGCTTTTGTCAGACGGTCAGAGTCGTAAATGTCAGGTGGTGCTTTTGTCTGGCTGTCTGGCAGTAAAACGGCTAGGCGTGCTTTCAGCAGGAGGTCAGGCGGCGAAGCGGCTAGGTGTGCTTTTGTCAGACTTTATTTGTAGTAAAACTGGTAGTGGTGTTAGTGGCGTGTCGTCTTCCTCATTGGTCGAACTAGTAGATGAGCTGCATCTGGGGCGAGCTACTCTGGTGCGAGCTAGCGTAGACTCATGCGATCTGCTGGAGGACTCTTCTGATTCAGATGGCGAGCTTACTGCTCTTCTTGGGCGAGCTTCCCCGAGACTCGGTGAACTAGGTTTCATTATGGAGATTCGTCGGGCCAAGACTTGAGCTTTAAACAAGTGGGCCTAAATCGTCTGGGTCGATCTTGAGGTCGTAACACATTTGGTATCACATTAAATGCATATATTATTCTTTATACTCTCATGATTGTTTTACTTTTATTTAGCACTAGTTGTTGTTGTTTCTCTACTCCCACTTTTTGGATAATGCCATAGGGGGAGATAAATAAACAAACTCATAATTTTGTGCTAATTAAAATCCAAACTTGAATCTAATATTAAAATAGCCTTAGATTCGGGGGGAGTAAGTTATAGTGAATTTGGATTAAAAATTCTAAATTCAAATACTTGAATTCATTTCATTCTCTTATATCATACTATTGCTTTAATTGATCTTTAGATGTACATATCTTTATTGTCTAACTTGATTGGCATCTATGTAGGTGGAGTAATATTTCTTTAAAACACAACTATTTATTTTTGTTTATAATTGTTTGTCATCACCAAAAAAGGGGAGAATGTTAAGTATTGGACTTCTCCCTACTTGGTTTTGATGATGAGCAAACATAAATACTTGTGACTAATCCCCTCCATGTAGTTAATTCATTGCCTTTGCTAATCATGAAGATCATATGCAATGAATGACACTCAAGGATCAACCAAAGCTCAAAGAGTTGAAGATTGGGTGATCAAGATAAAGATAGAAGCTTCAAATACTTCAAAATCATTCAAGAGAAAGAAGAGAAGCTATAATTCAATGTAAATCTTTTTATTCTCTTTATTCTTTCTTATTAAAATGTAGCCTTGTAGTAGAGTAATGTTGGAGCACTCACACTTCACTCAACCTAGCCTAGGAATTCATTAGAACTCATTTCCTAGGGCTCTAACTCTTTATTCCCTGAGTTGTGCATTTTAGACTTTCAACAGGCGCCTGCTGAATATTTGTCAGGCGTCTGTCTCCTTACAGGCGCCTAAGATTTGTTCTACAGTCATCTGTTATGCACACACTTTTGATAAGTTTCTTTGGGCTTTCTGTATTCAACTCTAACAGGCGACTGATGTACAATGTACAGGCGATTGGCTAGTTTCCATGTACATGAACGTTGTTCTACAGTCGCATGTATCATCTAGCCCAAAGATCCCAAGTTTTGTCAACTTTTGCACGTGTTCAATCAGACGACTGATATTGGTTTCACAGACGCCTACCCATGGCACAGGCGCCTGTGTGTACCACATCAGTCACATGTCCACCCTTGCCCAGATCTTTCATTTTGGCAAGTTTTGCACTTGTGCACACAGACGACTGAAGTTGGTTTTTCAGTCGCTACCCATGGCACAGGCGCATGTGGATACTACATTAGTCTCCAGTTCTTGCAGCCCAGTATTATTTAGAATTGTCAACTTTCGCACTTTGCCACACAGACGCCTGTTGAACGTTTCTCAGGCGCCTGTCTGTTTTCTGACGCATGTCCAACCTTCACCAGTTACATATCCTACGTGGTAGGTTACCATTTGAATTCTCACCCACCCTCTAACATAATGCAACAGGTGACTATCTGTTCTTCATCAATCTCCTGTCCTGCCTGTAAAATTAATCCGTTGGGATTTTCCACAAGAATTTGGAAGGGGGTTTTGGGTTTGAGGGTTTTAGAGGACATATAAAGAGGCCATCTACTGTTCCATTGGAGATTCTTGATCAACTCTTGAAAACCCTAAGATTTCATCTCAAGCTCTAAAGCTCTCAAGTGCTCAATTCTTTCTAGCCCTCATTCTCTTTTGCTCTCCAACCTAGAATCAAAGTTCATACCTTCTAGGCATTTGGTGGTGACAAGAGAAAGGGATACTCTCTCTTCTTGGAAGAGATCAACACACTCCAATGACGTTGCTCCTTCAAGTTCTACTTCAAGGCATAGGTGATTTGTAAGTGTTATTCCAAATTTCATAACTTGCGTAATTATGTTTTACTCTCAATTTGTGAGAGTGGTTTGCTTGATCCCAAGTTGTGGGATTCAAGGTCATCAATCTTGTATTGATTACACTTATAGGGTTGCTACAAGTGAGTTGAAAGGAAAACTCAAGCTAGGGTTTTAACTTGAGTATCTGGGTGGTATCCCTGGTGGTAGGGACGTAGGATTATAGGGAACAAGTCGGGTTTGACTTGAGTAATCCGAACCCGTGAACATCATTGTGTTTGCTTGTCCATTGTTGTTACTTTATAATTCCACATCTTTGTTTTTTAGGATTTTAATTTGGCGTAATTGTCTTATTAATTATATAAACATTATTCAACATTCCTTCTAGTGTTTTCCTCATAGCACAGTGTCCTTACAGTTGAAGCCATTAAACACTTATGTGCTCGTTCTCCTCTCGGTTCTTTGTCGTCAGATGAGGTTGATGATTCATCGAAGCTTGACACGTCACTTTGGTCGAAAGCTGCGAAAGACTTTTTATTTGGCTATGTGACCTTCTTGTCCATTTGACTTCGTCTTCTATCTTTTATTTTTCTTTGCCTTTACTTTGGTCACGGTTTTTCTCCAGAGGAGAATCCCTTCGAACTTGACCTGGTTTGTTGCAACCAAAACAAATAATTTCATTAGTCGAACAAGATCTTCGTTTAGCAAACTTACATTGGAGGAAATGTTTGAATCTCTTCATTATGAAAGCAATTTCCCGTTCGCCTTCTTCGGATTCTTCAGTTTCTGATATTTCTTCGTTAGCTCGAAACACCAAGTTCTTATTATTTGGATTTTCTTCATTCTTTTGTCCTCTTCAAGTTCAATCTCATAAGCCATGAAATTGCCCATTAGTTCTTCTACGGTGATCGTCTTCATGTTGTTTGCTTCTCGATGGCAGTCGTCTTCCCCTTCCATTCTGATCGAAGTGATCGAATGATCTTCATCACCTGGTCATACTCGAAAATTCGTTTCCCTAATCCTGCAAGCTTATTTGTAATGCTAGTGAATCGAGTATTAACTTCGCTAATACTTTCTCCTTCTTACATTTTGAAACTTTCAAATTTGGAATGTAAATATTTATCCGGGACTCTTTTACCTTTTCTGTCCCTTCATGACTTACCTCGAGAGTATGCCTTATCTGGTGCGCGGTCTCACATTGAGAGACACGGTTGAACTCGTTACCTGTTACTACACAAAATAAGGCATTCATAGCTTTTGTATTAAGATTACATCTCTTCTTTTCATCTGCTGACCATTTTCCGGTGTCCACCTAGGTAGGTGCTTTGTATGTATCCTTGGTGACCGTCCATGAGTCAATGTACAAAGATTGTAGTTGTGTCTTCATGTGTACCTTCCAACTCGCATAATTTGTTCCATTGAATGAAGGTGGTCGCATGGTGCTAAGCCCTTTGGAGTGGCGAGATGTTGATGCCAATCGTCGACATAACCTCGCTCTAATACCAAGTGTTGGATTATATGAATGGAAACCAATACTAGAAGGGGGTTTGAATAGGGTTGTTAACAATTATAAGTCTTTTTCGCTTAAACAACAATCCTTCGATGTGTTGTCTAAGTATCATACTGAGTTGCCTCAAAGTTGACCTTAATCAACAATTATATGCTTGTAATAAATAAGAGTTAAGAACAGCGGAAATGAAAGCGTACAAGTAACAATAATAAAAGAGTAAGAGAGTCAGAGTCATAACGCAAACACATGGTAATTTACCCTGTTTTGGATACGCAAGTCCCACTTTCCCTCTGTATCCTACTCGAGCAACAAATCCATTAGCTCTCAACGAGAGCAAACCTTGACTCAGATGAAGAGAACTTCGTACAACCACCTAGCTTCCATCGCTAGAAATTTCATCCCCTAGTTAGAACAAAACTAGGATTTCACTATTCCCTTATAACACGGGAATTTACCATCCAAAGGCTTCTTCAAAGACTTACAACAAATATAAAATGAAGTACAATAGTTTTCATATAGCCAATAGTATTTGTGAGTGAAAATGTGGCTAAAGAACAATTCTATTTTGATCAAGTATATGATATGGAATACAAACACGATTTGTTCAAAAAAAACATTGTCTTGAAAATCGATTCTCTTAAATGTAGCACTTGGTCTTTAGAGATCGAAACTTCAAGTATATTAATCTTTGAAAATATGAGATTTAAAATCGATACAAAGATTAAAATAAGAGAACTTGTATTTTGAATCTCAAATAAAAATCAATTAGAGCTTGGAGATCAAAATATCCAAGTCTAACAAAAAGGCTAAAAAGATTACTGAAAAATAGATCTTTAGAAAAGATTAGAACTGAGATTAAAAACAGTAGCCTTGGAACTTTTAATCTCAAAGAATGGAGAGAGAGCTTTTGAGCAATATAGAGAGTTTTTCAATAAGAATAATTGTTGTTTTTAAAAACATCTGAAACTCTCTTCTATTTATAGGCAAATAGAAGCTTGAATTTTGCTTAAAATCAGCATAAAATCAGCCCTCAAAGTCAACTGTAACGGCTAGTTAACGGCTAGCAAAAATTAAGGCAGATTTCTAAATTTGGCTTGTGTTGACCCAGATAGTCGGCTATCTTTCCAGATAGACGGCTGTTATTTAAGATAGTCAGCTATTATTTTGACAGAGTTTTTACAAAATCTCTGTATAAAATAGTTTGCTATCAATCAAAATAGTCAGATATTTTGAGATATTTCATAATATATACTTCAAAATATTTCCAAAATAATTTCCAAAAATTATATTTATGAAATATACTTAGTAATGTAATTTAAAAACATTTTTAGAGGATTTCAGAATGTGTGTGTGACATACTTTTGGCTTTACAAATCTAAGTAGTTACACACGCACGCGCACACGCACACACTATATATCTTAAGCTCTTCATTTTGCTCATAGATCTTGAGCTAACTCCTCTTGTTCTCATATCTTCATTTTCTTCACGATCCAAGATCATCATGTGATTCAATTTGTAGTGTTCTTGATCATAGCTTTAAGTCTTTGATTTGTGTCACAATGGCTCCAATCAGTGAATATATCTATACACGCTTGGAATAAGATTGTTAGTCCTTATACCACTTGTGCACATCTTCAAAACCACTGGGATGGATCTCAATATCCCAACACCCTTGGCTTATGGCTGACGACAAGGGTCGTTCGGTTGCGAAGGGAATGACCCCTTCGGCTTATGGCCGATGACAATCGTGGGTCATTTGGTTGCGAGGGACATGGTCCCTTCGACTTATGGCCGACGACGAGGGTCGTTCGGTTGTGAGGGAAATGTCCCCTTCGGCTTATGGCCGATGACAATCGTGGGTCATTTAGTGGCAAGGGATTGGCCTCTTAGATTTCGGCTGACGACAAGGGTTGTTTAATGGCAAGGGATTGGCCCCTTGGCTTACGACTGACGACGAGTGGTGTTCAGTTGCGAGGAAATGGCCCCTTTGGCTTATAGCCGATGACAATCATGGATCGTTCGGTTGCAAGAGACGTGGTTCATTCGGCTTATGGCCGACGACACGGGTCATTCAGTAACAAGGGATTGGTCCCTTAGCTTATGGCTGACGACGAGGGTTGTTCGGTTGCGAGGGGAATGGCCCCTTTGGCTTATGGCCGACGACAAGGGTCATTCGGTTGCAAGGGACATGGCCCCTTCGGCTTATGGCCGAAGACAATTATGGGTTGTTCAGTGGCAAGGGATTGGCCCCTTGGCTTACAGCTGATGACAATGGTCGTTTGGTTGCGAGGAGCGTGGCCCCTTCGGCTTATAGCCGAGGACGAGGGTCATTCGGTTGCGAGGGGTGTGGCCCCTTCGGCTTATGGTCAACGACGAGGGTCATTCAGTTGCGAGGGGTGTGGCCCATTTGGCTTATGAACAATGATGAGGGTCGTTTGGTTACGAGGGGCTTGACCCCTTTGGCTTATGGCCGACGATAATCGGATGTCGTTCAGTGGCAAGGGATTGACCCCTTGGCTTACGGCTGACGACAAGGGCCTGCTCAGACAAAAGATGGTCAACCTCGTATTTATGGAGTATTCATTGGCTCAAAAAATACAAAGGTGAATTATGACCCATACAATTTGGCATCTTTTGCTGGTACGATCGTTGATAGTACTTTTGCAAATGCTTGACATTCCAAGGATGAGGAAGCTTTCTATCCTCCAGCGTGGAAAGTCGATAGGTTGCTGAGCCGAGGATATCGATCACTTTGTAGGGACCCTCCCACTTTGCATCATGCTTTCCTTACTTAACAATCTCGGGGAAGAAAATGGCTTTCCGCACCACAAGATCGCATATGCGGAAGATGCGCTCTCGAATTTTTGAGTTAAAGTAGCAGGTCATACGTCCCTTCTGCTCGACAAAGGTGGTCAGAGCTCGTTCTCGAACCTCATCGAGCAACTACAAATTGAGCTCGAGTCCTTCTGAGTTTCTCTCTTCATCATTGTATAGGTGTCACGCCCCGCTTCCCATTTTACTTGGGAGCAAGAACGTGAGCGGGTCTGCATGTGCTTAAAGCAAAGAAGAAGTACTTTTTTCTTTCTTCTTTGACTTAAGCACAATAAGCATTTTTGTGTGTTAAGCAATCAGGTCCTTGCATCTGCATTTCTCAGAAGCAACATGAATATTTATTACTACTTCTTGTCCCAGAGTTTAAAACAAATACATAAAAAAATTAGGCCTAGCATGGCCGTATATTTTATTACATAAGCAACACACCTGCAACAATAATAAAAATAAAGGGAGACTGTAGCAATATTCTAATCTTCGACGGGGAGGATCTCGACGTCCTCGTAGCTCTGGTCGGCGGGGTCTGCCTCCTGGTGCGAATCCTCGAAAGTGGGGTCATCACTATACTCCGTCTCTGAACCTAACATATATTTCATAGTTTCATTGAAATATATGTCAACGACAGGCTCTGCAAGATTTTTATAGTAAATGAAAGCATTAACTTAGCAACAGAAGAGCGTCAGACACACATATGAAAAAAAGTGTGTAATTTAAAGTATGAGCATGCTGAAATAATTGAACATATGAGTTACATTTTAAAGGAATTAACACAGTTACAAATGGAATACTTTCAGTTATTTATGCTTGTGCAAGTCCACGTCTGAGTAAGTAAAGTGTTCTCGATACACCCTATCATCAGGGCTTTACCATGACACTTCTTGCCATCCCTAAACTGGAAAATGGCCAAGATGCTTTCTTCCATTAGTGTGGTATGGAAGTAGCCGTAATGTGTACAAGACACACTTACAGACTTTACTACATGAACAACCCCCACCCCAGTGTCTGTCTAGTCTTCGACTAGGTTCATCCCATCTGTATTCGATGGCGTCACATATGTATTTCGAGGGTTGTGTCCTACCCTCTGTCCAGTTTAGTCGATTTTTCTCGTAGGCAGAAAGTAAATTATTCCAAGTAACCAACTTCATTATTACATGTCAATTTAATCGAAAGCAACTACTAAAGCGAAAACATGCAATTCAGTTCTAAAGTCAACAAGCGTATTAATAACACAGTTCAGCACTAAATTAGAACAGTTTGGTTTTGCAATTCATTTACAATAAAATACTTGCCTTGCGGGTTGTTGGGTGTCCAGACGGTCGTAACAGGACACGCGATTATTTCTGCGAAGTAGGAATTTTAATCGGTTAAAGTGTTCACAATGTGGATTTAACAAGGTATTAAATTATACTATAATCGTTTTAATTTAATTTATAAACTGGTTTAATAACATTCTGGTTAATGCTAACGGTATACATATAATAAAATTAATGCATATATATTAACTAATGTACTGATTATTAACTGTGGCATTATAAGTATATTAACACTTACTTTAGTATAAAACAACATATATATAAGGTAACATATTATACTGTTATTACTAGCATGTGACATTATTAAGATTAACCTATGTCAATTAATATTATACATGCGGGTATAACAAAACTAACATACTGCTACGTTTTTAAAATCTTAAGAGTATTATATATTAAGAGTATTATATACTAATATAAATAACAAAACTAACATATTAAATTTAATGTGCTGATAATTATACATCAACTAACATCTAATATAATCAAAGTAACATGCGTTTAATAACATATATACGTACTAGCAGGCAGATAATACATTAAGCTTACGTGTTTGTAGCTTGCGCATCGCTCTTGCAGGCAGGGGCGCGTCGGGTCGAAGGCACTATCGTCGGGGATCCAGGTAACGACGACGACAACGTGGAGCGACGAGAGCAACGACGTCGAGCGGCGACACGGTCTTAGGGGAAGGAGGCAAGGCGGTGGAGCTGGTTATGGCGGTGGTCGCTACGTTGGGGGAAAGGCTACTCTGAGTTAGGGTTGGAGGAACGGAGGGTTAGACAGTAGAGGGAAGGAGGCGGCCGCTTCTAAGATCGTCGAGGTTGGGTTTTAGTAGGCAAGGAGGAGTTTGAGGCACTTGGTGGCGGGAGTTGATAGGCTGCGGACTGTCGACGATGTTGGGCTTGTTGGATACAGAGTATGTTGGATACAACGATCGTTAACTTCGTGTTTCATGATAACAAACATGTGTGGACGTTCTAATGTGTGTGCTAAGTGTTTTCAGGAGTGACACGCTTGTAAATCTTCAAAGTGATGACTAAATCAATTGATGGAGGAATTACTATTCATATAGCAAATTGGAAGTTGGAGAAATTGCTATTCATATAGCAAATTGGACTAGGTCCAATATGGGAAAGAGATGGAGACAAACTAAAATTGGAATCTAATGGAGATTGAGTCAAATCCTATTCAAAGATTAATTCCAATCTCATAGCCAAATTCAAATCTTACTTCATCTCCTATTCCTATTTGAATTTCTATGAGATCAAATTAAATCCCCACAATCCAATTACAATACAATCTCCAATTCATATCCCAATACAAACTTTGTATTCCTTAATTGATAGGATTCTAATTAATCTCATTTGATCACCTCTCTATTACTATTTAAACTCTCATCTCAAAGAGAGAGGGGAGTCGACCAAAAGCTTATCACGCAAAACAGAGGCATACATAGAGATTGCAGTCAAAAGCAAATATATGGAAGCAAAAATTCAACTTGGCCAAAATCCCTAAAAATCCACATCATATAGATGCAATCTCATCTCCTTCCTCTTCATCATATAGCCGCAAACTCCTTGCTAGATCTCCATAGCCAAAAAGGTATCAACTTCTTCCATCTTGCGCATATCCTAAAAGACTAACCCTAGAACTCCATTACCTCAAGACCTCTCCCAGGACCAGAGCTCCAATCCCCATTGATCATCATTATCTTCGAGCTAATCCAAGGAGAAGGAGTCATGCTCGGGTTACCACAAATAAGGAGGCCACGCATCTCTCATTGGCAAGCCATCGTCGACCAAGAAGACTCTCGTGACATCGTCTTGTCGATCGCTGCCTAGCACGCACCAAATCACCTCGTCGACCGAAGGAATCAAGCACAGTAGCCATTGCAGATGCATGCCTAGCAGCCATCTCGATCTCATCAACAAAGACGAGATCCTCATCAAGCTTGCACACGCACAAGGGGCCGTCGACCCAAGGAGCTCCCACATCATCTGCTGGTGCCTACCGTAATTATCCAAGCTACAGATCGACCTAGCAGCTGCGCCATCAACCACGCAGCCACGCACTAGCAGCTTTGCCGACATACTCATCATGCGCACAACTGCCTGCCACGATCCCTTCATCAAGCCAAGACGTTTTCCTATTGCTGCATGCAACAAAAAGAAACTAACAGGGCTGAAAATTCAACAAGTTATTTAATATGCATATGCTGTGTTGTTAGAGCTTTGTTTATCCATCTAACTTTGTCCTTTTTGTGTGCAGACACAACAACCCAAGAAGAGAGAAGTGGAGGCAAATTAATTAAAGGAGTTTAAGGGGAGAGAGACACGTTGACATCATAAGTTATTGAAGAAGAGAGCTTCTTTAATTGGTGAAAGAGGAGAGCCTCTTTAATTGCTGACTGTGCCATCAAGTGTCGCAAGTTGCAGAGGTGCCACAACTTTCAGATACAAGCCAAGAGCGCAACTTTCATTGCTGAGGAGACGAGAGACGACTACATCTTGCCAGACGAGAGCTGGCCCATGCTGATTGACAGAGACGACGACGGCTACACAAAACTGAGATTTTTAAACTCTTATTATTATTTTTGTGTAGTATTGTTTGATCTCTGTAGGGAAAACTTTACCCCTTTTGTGTGACATTTTGGGGTCTTGTCTAGTGGTGGTCTAGACAAGAGGAACTTGACGGGTATCGTCAAGTGAGAGCATATATTAGGATTGATAGTGTTGAATACGGTGAGTGGGGTACTAAGTCTGGTGAGTGTAGAGACGTTGGTTCTCTAGCTATTACAGTTGTGCCTGTATATTATTAATATAATATTTGCTTTTGGGGGATGGACGTAGGTCGTGGTGATCGACCGAAACGGGGTAAATCTGTTGTGCATCTCTGTTTAATTATAATTTACCCTGCTTGTGATTATAACTGCGTGTGATATCTCGTGGGTTGAACGAGAATTTTTTTATTAGCCTATTCATCCCCCCTTCCCCCTCTAGGCTTAGATCCAGATACAACAAGTGGTGTTAGTGCAGGTTATAGGATCTTGCCTAGATTGACCATGAATAACTTTATTGATTGTGCTTTTTCTGATGGTCAGTCCATATCACGACCCCAAAATTTAATGGAGTAGATTATGCTTATTGGAAACCTAAGATGAAAATTTACTTGATATCTATTGATTAAAAAGTTTGGCACATTGTCGAAAAAGGTTATAAGCCACCTGTTATTAAAATTGAAAATATTGATATGCTTAAACCCGAAGACAAGTGGGATGACAATGATTGGCGATTATATTCTTTAAATGGAAAAGCTATGAATGCTCTTATATGCTCTCTTGATAAATCTGAATTTAATCGTATCTCACATTGTCAAACTGCGCAGGAAATATGGCACAAACTGGAGGTGACGAATGAGGGAACGTCAAAGGTGAAGGCGTCTAGACTTGCACTACTGAGCACAGAGTACGAGAGCTTTTGCATGCTACCATCAGAGTCTATATCAGATGTTTGTGAGGTTCACCAAAATCGTCTACAAGTCTAGCATCCTCGGTAAGCCATATTCTAGCCTTGAACAGGTAAGGAAAATCTTAAGGGCGCTACCAAGCTCTTTCGTGCCTAAGGTCACTACCATCCAAGAAGCGAAAGATTTATCGCAAATGAGAGTGGATGACTTGATAGGCAACTTAATGTTTCACGAGCTTGAGCTGCAGAATATCGAGGCTAAAGAGAAACTAGAGGAGAAGGAAAAAGCTTCAAAGCCACTAGCTCTTCAAGCTAGTGAAGATGACGATGAGGAGGAGGAGATAGCGTTGATGGTTAGAGGTTTCAGAAAATACATCAAGACTCCTCAAGAAAGTGCTGACATGCAACAATGGTTTAATCGTTCTAACATTACAATCCTTCTAGAAATTTATCTGAACAGACTGATATTAATAAAGTTAAATATTTTAAATGTAAAAAGCAGGGACACGTTATAAAGGATTGCCTACATGGCACAGCTAATAATGCGGAGAAGAAAGGAAAAGCTGTAGTGCGAAAGTGGGATATGGATAGCGAGGACGAGAATGAGGATTGCGCACACTCCTCTCTCTGCATCATGGCAAAAGATGATCAGGTAAAATCTGGTAGTTACACTGAACTTATAATTATTTGTAAAGACATGAAGAGGAAATTGTCGAGCTAGAACCCACCCTAGACGATTATAGAAATTCCGATGAAAAAATGCAACAAGACGACTACCGCATGTCATTAGAAATTAAGGAGCTAAAAGGGAAAATTATTGCATGTGATTCCACCATTGCTTTATTGGAAAAAGAGAATTCTAGGTTGCATGAAAAAGCTAATTGTCTCTCTTGGCCTTCTCTATTGAATGATATTAGCATGCTTAAGTAAGATTTAATTAAGCTTGAAACTGAAAAAGATTATGTGATTAGAGAGCTTAATGATAAATTGTGCATGCTAAATAATGAGCTTAAAAGAAAAATGATTGAATTCGAAAAGAAGGAAGAGGAAAACAAGAAAGCTTATATAAGTAAATGCACTTTAATTGTGAATGAAAATGCTTTATTGAAATCTAAAGTAACTAGTCTAGAATTGTCATTAAGAAAATTTTCAATCGGTAAACATTCATTGGATACTATACTTGAAAATCAATTATATGGCAATAATAGACGAGGACTTGGATTTGGCCTGAAAAATGTTGAAAAGCCAAAATTTAAGAAAATTCACAATGTGCCTACTATTGTCAAAAATATGCTTGCAAAGTGATTTACTTATGATAGTATTGGTCATACATCTTATTATTGTATGTTTAGAAACACGAACATAAAGTTTAAACAAGTGTGGGTTCCTAAATCTGTGATGACTAACATGAATGGACCTTGTTGGATTCCAAGGTCACACATAGCATCTACCGTGTAGGTACGATGGAGATGTGACGAGGAGTTCTGAATTGAACGTCTTCATTATATAGCTCCTTAGCCAAAAGACGATGCAAAGGTATGGTTTCTATTCCTTGAACTTAATGCATGCCTTCATAGCATTTTTGTGTGTTTCTTTTGCATGCTTGAACTATTTTTTATTTGTGTGCTAGTTTGCTTGCTTTTAGTTTGCTTAGTTCATTATACATAAAAATAAAAAAAAATTGAAAAAGATTAAAAGCAAAAAAAAATTGTGCTTAGTGGATATCTTTTCTCTTCGTATCATTCAATTAATAATATTGAATGTCATTCATATCCTTGTAGAAATCAGTGTATTATTGGTATAGCTACAAGCGTATGTTAGAATTACTAAGTAGCCATGACATGTTTAATAAAGTGAATAACTTGATTTATACACCTACAATCTCACTTCCACGTTTATTGAATATTGGTACACAATTGGAGATTCTTTTATGAAATGTTGGAAAGTGAACGTAGGTTGAAAATAACTATAAATCTAAGGGATATGATGTGTATTTGTCATGGATAAAAATTAAGCACAAAAGAATTGAGTAAGAAATAAGAAACAAGAAAAAGAATGAATATTGCTCTGTATGTAAAATGGATACAATCCATGTCAAGTATACTACCCATGAGTATCCAACATATGCTATATGGGTAATCTTTAGCGTTGGTGTATTTTACTCGTCAAGCAATGTCACCCCCACATCTAAGATTCCTAATAGGCTATGTTTTTGGGGTGTGGTTTTTGAACTCATTTTTAATGAGGTAGAAAAATCAATCCTAGTGATATCATGTTTATTAGAAAATGTGGATTGGTTCTGGTTGATTTCTATGAGAGTTTCTCCCTTTGTGCTTCAATTATTTAATCATCACACTTACACGATGGTGTAGAAGTCTACGCTACTCTTTTCATTGAATTTGAAGTGCTTATTTTAGGGAAAATGCCATGCAAGTGTTAGTTGTAATTTATAATTCTTTATTTTTGCATGTGACATGAACTAGACTTCATGTATACGCTTTTGATGATAACAAATGGGGGATAAAATAATGAAGATTTGGTGCATTAATGCTTAAATGTGCATATCTGAATATTGGTTTAAGGGGGAGCATTAATGAATTATTGAATATGTGAATATGTGTTCAAAGGGGGAGCAGGAAAATAGGGGGAGCATGCCATGCTTATTTGTATCACATTATCATTGCATGCTTGTATGCTTGTACATCAAGTGTTATATTGTTGCATACATCCTCCCATTATCACACTTCACACACATGTCACGATGTATTATTTGGAACGTTAGTGAGAATCTTATAATAGTTTGTCATCATCAAAAGGGGGAGATTGTTGGATACAACGTATGTTGGATACAACGATCGTTAACTTCGTGTTTCATGATAACAAACATGTGTGAACATTCTAATGTGTGTGCTAAGTGTTTTCAGGAGTGGCACGGTTGTAATTCTTCAAAGTGATGACTAAGTCAATTGATGGAGGAATTGCTATTCACATAGCAAATTGGAAGATGGATAAATTGCTTTCATATAGAAAATTGGACTAGGTCCAATATGGGAAAGAGATGGAGACAAACTCAAATTGGAATCTAACGGAGATTGAGTCAAATCATATTCAAAGATTAATTCCAATCTCATAGCCAAATTCAAATCCTACTTCATCTCCTATTCCGATTTGAATTTTTATGAGATCAAATCAAATCCCCGCAATCTAATTACAACACAAACTCCAATTCATATCCCAATACAAACTTTGTATTCCTTAATTGATAGGATTCTAATTGATCTCATTTGATCTCCTCTCTACTACTATTTAAACTCTTATCTCAAAGAGAGATGGGAGTCGGCCAAAAGCTTATCACGCAAAACAGAGGCATACATAGAGATTGCGGTCAAAAGCAAATATAGTGAAGCAAAAATTCAACTCGGCCAAAAACCCAAAAACTCCACATCATATAGCCGCAATCTCCTCTCCTTCCTCTTCATCCTACAGCCGCAAACTCCTTGCTAGATCTCCATAGCCAAAAAGGCATCACCTTCTTCCATCTTGCGCACATCCAAAAAGACTAACCTTAGAACTCCATTGCAGTAAGACCTCTCCCAGGGCCAGAGCTCCAAACCCCATTGATCATCATTATCTTCGAGCTAATCCAAGGAGAATGAGTCATCCTCAGGTTGCTGCAAACAAGGAGGCCACACATCTCTCCTTGGCAAGCCATCGTTGACCAAGAAGCCTCTCGCGTCATCGTCTTGTCGACCGCTGCCTAGCGCACACCAAATCACATCGTTGACCGAAGGAATCAAGCACCGCAGCCATACAGATGCGTACCTAGCAGCCATCGTCGATCGCATCAACAAAGAGGAGATCCTCATCAAGCTTGCACATGCACAAGGGGGCCGCCGACCCAAGGAGCTCCCACATCATCTGCAGGTGCCTATCACAGTTATCCAAGCTGTAGATCGACCTAGCAGCTATGCCATCAACCATGCAGCCATGCACCAGCAGCTTTGTCAGCATACTCATCATGTGCACAACTGCCTGCCACGAGCCCTTCATCAAGCCAAGACGTTTTCTTATTGCCGCACGCAACAAAAAGAAACTAACAGGGCTGAAAATTCAACAAGTTACTTAATGTGCACATACTGTGTTGGTAGAGCTTAGTTTATCCATCTAATTTTGTCATTTTTGTGTGCAGACACAACAACCCAAGAAGAGAGAAGTGGAGGCAAATTAATTAAAGGAGTTTAAGGGGAGAGAGACACGTTGACATCATAAGTTACTGAAGAAGAGAGCTTCTTTAATTGGTGAAAGAGGAAAGCCTCTTTAATTGCTGGACGTGCCAACAAGTGCTGCAAGTTGCAGAGGTGTCGCAACTTTCAGATACAAGCCAAGGGCGTGACTTGAGTTGCTGAGGAGACAAGAGACGGCTACATCTTGCCAGACGAGAGCTGGCCCGTACTGATTGACGGAGACGACGACGGCTACACAAAATTGAGATTTCTAAACTCTTATTATTATTATTTTTGTGTAGTATTATTTGATCTCCGTAGGGAAAAATTTACCGCTTTTTGTTTGACATTTTAGGGTCTTGTCTTGTGGTGGTCTAGACAGGAGTCACTTGACGGGTGTCGTCAAGTGAGAGCATATATTAGGATTGATAGTGTTGAACACGATGAGTGGGGTACTGAGCCTGGTGAGTGTAGAGACGTTGGTTCTCTAGCTATTACAGTTTTGCCTGTATACTTTTAATATAATATTTGCTTTCAGGTGCTGGATGTAGGTCGTGGTGATCGACCGAACCAGGGTAAATCTGCTGTGCATCTGTGTCTGATTATTATTTACCATGCTTGTGATTATAACTGTGTGTGATATCTCGTGGGTTGCATGAGAATTTTTATTAGCCTATTCGTCCCCCTAGGCTTAGATCCAGATACAACAGGGCTGAGAAAGGAGGCGATGGAGAGGCGTGTGCGAGGTCAGAGGAGTTCGGAGAGAGAGGCGGTGGCGTTGATGGCTGGGCCGTATGAGCAAAGGAGAGAGGTTTGCTGGGGGTTTTGTGATCAGAGGCGACTGTGGCTTGTGGGTTTACGAAGAAGGAGAGAAGACGTGGTGACAATGTGGTTGCATGGGCTGAGGAAGAAGGTTGGCAGTGGTGTCGGGGGTTGAAGAGAGAAGAAGATCGGATTCGGGGTTTATGAAGAAGGAGAAGAAAGAGAAGGGAGGACAAGCGGCGTTCGGGGTTTCCGTTGCGATCTCTCGCCCGAGGGGATCTCTCAAGCGGAGCTGGGAACATGGGGGATGGGTTGTTGGAACTTTGTGGGTTATTGTATGGGTTACGGGGGCACGGGCTTGGCTTCTTGAGGACGTGGCTCGAGTTGTGACGTTATCCACATGCAAAACGAAGCGACATTAGGGTTGTTTACGGGTTATAGTAAGTTTTTAAAAATTTATTAACTTAAAAATCTTTCATTAAAGAAAATCATTAGGATATTACGAATTTAGTTAGGATATTAGATTTTTAGAGGAATATTATTGTTAAGATATTTTGGATTTGATTCTTAGAATCTAATTAGGATGTATGGAAATCTTAGTTAGGATACAATTAGATTTAGTTGTTAGGATTTATTTAGATATTAAGATATTGATTGTTAGGATATTAAGATATTGTTAAAACTAATTAAGATTTATTAGCTTTTATTTATATAATATATATATATATATATATATATATATATATATATATATATATGTATGTATGTATATATGTATATATATGTATATAGGAAAATTTTCAAATGAGAACATTTCGCACCGTGCGAAAATGTTTTTATCTTTTTTTTGAAATTTTTTTTTCAAAAATTCTTTTTTCCACCCTCATTATATGTTGTTATACCCCCCTCAAAAAATAATGGTTTAGAAATAATGTCATTTGGCCTTCGATCAAGCCATTTCATCAAATTCGCACGTTTTGAGACCGTTAAATTTGTAACGGGTGGATGGGTGCTCTAATGCCCAACGGGTTCACCCATTATTTTCCCTGGGGTATATAATTGTATGGATTAAACATCAAAAAAAGAATTTTTGAAAAAAAATTTCAAAAAAATAAAAAAAAAAGTTTTCGCACGGCTTTCGCACGGGATTTTTCGCACCCGAAGATTGCCCTATGTATATATATGTATATGTCTATGTGTATATGTATATGTGTATATGTATATATGTATATGTATGTATATATATGTATATATACATATATATACATACATATATGTGTATATGTATATGTGTATATGTATATTTGTATATGTATGTATATATATGTATATATACATATATATACATACATATACATATATACATATACACATATACATATACATATATATACATACATATACATATATATATGTATATATATGTATATGTATATGTGTATATGTATATATGTATATGTATGTATATATATACATATATACATATACACATATACATATACATATACATATGATATATACATCTATTATATAAAAGAGGGATGTTATCAAGAGAAATTAGATAATAGAATTTGGACATGAGAAATTGGATAAGAGAATTTGGATATCTATTATATAAAAGAGGGATGTTATCAAGAGAATTTGGATAAGAGAATTTGGACATGAGAAATTGGATAAGAGAAATTGGATATCTATTCTATAAAATAGGGATGTTATCAAGAGAAATTGGATAAGAGAAATTGGATAAGAGAATTTAGACAAGAGTATATACATACATATATAAACATACATATATAGATATGCATATATACATACATACATATATATATATATATATCTATTATACAATTCAGGACTTTTTTCAAACATTTGTCCTATGTGGCGGTTTTTGTCCTACGTGGCGGTTTTTGTCCTACGTGTCTCCAAAAAAATATGACTAGGACAATCAAACCCGTACACAATTTTAAAATACTTCCGTTTGAAAACAAACGGTTTAGAAAGCGTATCCACCATCGTTTGAAAACAAACGGTTTGCCCTACGTCGCTATCAAAGCAGTCATCGATCCACCTCTCACATAAAACATTTCCCTCTTTATTTTACACCCCTCTCGGGCCAGGCACAGAAGTGTATGCACCATCGTTCTTCCCCTTGAAGCGATTGATTCGGCCATCCATGGACTGCCTCCAAGACTGGCCGGAGCCCGTCGTGAGGGTCCAGTCCATATCCGACAGCGGCGCCCCCGTCATCCCCTCTCGATATGTCAAGCCCCCTCCGAGCGCCCGTCCTCTCACCCGTCCGTCGACGACGACATTCCGGTGGAGGACTTCGGCCGCCCGGATGTGGTTGGGGCCGTGTCGGACGCCTGCAGGCGGTGGGGGTTATTCCAGGTCGTGAACCACGGTGTCGACCCGCGCCTGATGAGGAGGGCGAGGGGGGACTGGAGGCGCTTCTTCCACCTCCCCATGGAGGAGAAGCAACTGTACGCCAACACCCCCCAAGACGTACGAGGGCTACGGCAGACGCCTCGGCGTGGAGAGGGGGGCCATACTCGATTGGGGGACTACTACTTCCTCCACCTCCTTCCATTGTGCCTCAAAAGCCACCGCAAGTGGCCCTCTCTGCCCCTCGCCCTGAGGGGGACCATCGAGCGGTACGGAGAGGAGGTGGTCTTCATTTGCACTTTCTCTGTTCTTCGCCTTTTACGGGCCCCAAACTGCTGGCTTCGTCGTTCCTTCGAAAACTTCTTTCTTCGCCCAAACTTTCAACTTCAGCCCTCAGAAAATTCACCTGTCACTGCTTTCTTCACACAGACTTTCATCTTCATCCCTCAAAAAATTCCCCTATCATCTTCCGCCCTCAGACGACGACGTCCACGGTGAAATTGGTCGGCGATCTGCACAGTTTGGAAGGTACATCACCGCCTCTTGTACTTTCACAGTTTGGAATTTGGAATTTGGAAGGTGGGGAGAATATTAATAAATAAGAATTCTTAAGTCTTTTGACAGGTTCCTAATACGCAAGGCGGTGATGAACTCTTTTTTCTTAAGTCTTCCAAAATACTGACAGGTTCCTAATACTTGCACGGTCTTTTGACAGGTATTAAGAATTTTTTTAAGAACTCTTTTTATTTCTTTTCGACAGACCCTGGTTTTCAAAGGAGCTGAGTTTAACTTTTTGATACATCTAATATATTTTGACAGTATTCAAAATTTTTTGACGCATACTCTTATGACATTTTTTACGAATACGGTATTCAGTACTACCTACTGGTTTCAAGTACTTACCGGTGATGGCAGTCGATTAGAAATGGTTTCAATTCAATGATAGGGCTTTTTCAGATTTCAAGTAATTGAAATTGTGGTTTCAATCAGTTTAGTTGCCTTTTTATTGCCCTTCCTTTAGTTTTAGTCAGTTTTTCAATCAGGTTTTTTGTTGCCTTCCTTTAAAGGCCTTTTTAAATGAGTAATTAGTCAAATTTAGAATTGGATCCTTTAGTGGCCTTTTTCAATCAGTCAAATTTAGAATTGACTCCTTTAGTGGCCGTTTTCCTTATCACAGCAATCTCTCAAAGTCTCAGACATTGGATGTGTTGCCTTCATAAATAGTATGCTTTTTAAGAAAGGCACACCTGCAAGAAATTATTGTAATTTGAAAGTTGAAATATGATTTATGTGTACTCTAAAATTTTTATCATTTCCTGAATCTATTGATAGTTTGTAATGAAAAATTGTTGATAGTGTCATACAAATTCGTTGCAATTATTGTAAGCAAGAGGTGAACAAAGAAATTTATTGGGTGTTTGTGGGTGGAACTACAATTAGCTATTCTATGCAAGGATAATTACATCATGTATGTATATGGAAGTTTGTGGGTGGAACTACAACTTGCGAGGGAACTAAATTCTCTGGTGATAAATTTTTTTTGATGTGACCTAAAAATATTGGCAAACTTTTTGAAACCTATTTGTTGAAATTTGGGAGGAACTAAAAATTTTGAATGTGAACTAAATTCCTTGGGATGCGCTAAAATTTAGGATTCTAAGATTTTTCAGGAGGAATATCGTAAATGAACAGTGCCCAACGGACACGGGTTAGCCCTAAATTCTGCACAGTTTGGAAGGTATTAAATTCTTCTGATGATGAATTTGGTATTAAGAATTAAGACTTTTTTTTGACAAACACTATTAATATCACCACCTCGCGTACTTGCACGGTTTACCTTTAGGATTAATTGAATCAAGATTTATGATTAGTGTTGACACCCTCTCTCCACTGGCTGCATGTTCGCCGCTTAAGGCAGGATAATTTGACAGGTTCCTAAATGTTCCCATTCACTTAGCACAGATGGAGGGACGAGCAATGTCTTTAGCCTTCTACCCATTTGTAGGAAGTGTGATCCTAAGATCATGTTTGCTTGCAGTTATAGATGATCCGTGGGTTGGGCCCATTCTTGATTGGCTTTGATAGAAATTCATCAGTCTATATTTTTTTGTGGACCTCAATATGTTGGCCCTTATTTAGACCTAATAATATACAACACTCGAAGTTTGGAAAACAAATTGACTGCTATGATGTGGCCGCTTCCAAATATGTTGGCATATTTTGGATGTTTATCATTGAGTATCATGCAAATTAAACTTAAGAATTTTACCACATTCTTACAATGTGGTTTCGGAAACTGAGGTTTTGTACATAAAAAATATGCGTGCTTTGTCCTTGTCGCCTTGCATTTGTATTAGCAAAATGATCATTACCAATGGAAAGATATGAAAGTCGTTAACAATATGAAATCCAGATTACCATTTCACTTCTTATTTAATCAATATGAACTCATTTGAAAGGAACCTAGCCTTTGGAGACAATGTGATAAGAATGGGAAAAATAGTTCAATAATTAACATTTCCTTCATTATCAATGAACTTAAGCTTGACATGTTGTCAAATACTCAAGATCCAGACCACTATCTTACTCTTCTTTTGAAGATAGTAAAGAATTTTTTTAAAAAAGAAAAGATTTAGATTATTCAAATGTCTCACCTGATGACATAAATAAACTGAATATACTAGAGGAAATATTGAGGATTTAATACTGACCCAAAATCTTCAACTTAAACTTCCAAAAATGATTGCACTTACACAAACTGTGCACTTAAACTTCCAAAACTGTGCAATTAAACATAATCTTGTGATAAGATTTCTGAACTCATTTCAAAAATGATTGCACTCAAACTTATAAAACTTAGAAAACTTAGAAAATACTTACACTTACAATTGAATGAACGACAGGGATTGCACTTACAGTGTGTGTGATCTTTGATAAGTTTTAATAGCTCCCTCCACCAATTTAGCTCACATAGACTTTATCCCTGTATGTCCAATATATCCTATTTAGAAATTCATTCCTTTATGTCCTATGTAGCTAAATTAATTTATCCCTGTCAATACACTATTATACAAATTAATTTAGATCATGACCAATTTATCTCATAAGAGGGTAATTGTAAAAACTGAATCCACATTTGCACGTTCTCTCTTCCTCAGCTTTTACGTGCCTCAAACTAATTTCTTCGTCATAACCCCTTTCATCTTCCGTGGGTCATGTGAATAATTCTGTTTGTAAATAAATCTGGCATTGCCCCCATATATTTGAGATAAGATTTGCAGACAATACGTCTGTGTGCAAATATGTGGGTTGTGCAAATAACCCCTTTCCTTTAATCACCAGTCATCATCTTTTGACTATTTGGGATATTGTTATTGGAGTAGTCTGTTTGCTGAAGCACAGTCAGGTTTGCGTAGTTTTTTTGTTGAATGGGAAGTACTAACATCTTCTCCTGTTGTTCATAGTTCGTACATGAAACTGCATTTTACTCGGGTCATTTACGGGAATGGTTATGGCCAGTGAACACAACCCACAGATAGATCCATTTGAATAAGTAGGGAGAATTGCGGTGTGGTTGCTAAAACTTTGTCCTACGTGCACGGGTAACTTATTTTCTTCCCTCAAACATTCATCTTCATCCCTCAAAATTTCCCCCTTAGTCTTCCGCCCTCACACTTAAGTCATCGCTCAGACAACAACGTCCACGGTGAACCTGTTCGGCGCGCTGCCCAAAGTTCCGGCTCATACCCCTACGTCTACGGCGAATTTGTTCGGTGATCTGCGACGTGCTCAGCTCTGAGTCCCCCCCTCTGATTTCCCCGTCCATCACCGCCTCTGTTACAGAAGGAAGCATTTGGAAGGTATAAAAAATCACCACCTGGTTTCCTTCATAATTGTTGGTAAAAGAGTAAAACGATCAGGATTTCCTTCGTAATTTTTCATTTGGAAGGATTACATAATCATTAGATTTTTTATGTAAAAAATCACCACCACATTTTCAGAACGTAATCACTATAGGTTCCACTCTTATTACATAATCACTATAGGTTCCATTCTTATTGCATACTGATTTCTGAACTGTGCATGGGTTACCCATTTGCGGTACACATGCTTCGGTAGAATTAGCAATTTGCGTGTTGGGCCAATTTTCAACTGATTTCGGCTTTCATTCACATTTCAATTTGTTCTGATTTAGTTTCAAAGTCTCAATTTTACATTTCTATATTGGCATATAGAAATGTAAACATTTTAATTTGTTTCAATTTAATTTTACATTTCTATATTGGCATATAGTTTCAAAGTTTCAATTTGTTCTGATTTAGTTTCAAAGTCTCAATTTTACATTTCTATATTGAGTTTCGTTTGAAAATTAAAATCAACTAAACATAGAAAATATTCATTTCGTTTCAAATTCTGTGTCCTCTTAATTGGAGAAATGTGGACTTTCAATCTATTTTCCCTGAAAATAATCAGGCCATGAATTTTTAAACTAACCCCTTTGTCGTGCTTTCTATATTGACTAACTTTCCCTTTTTTTAACCACATGAGGAGTTCCCCTGGATGGTGTAACTGAATTTTCCAAATTTGTGGTCTCATCTTAAAATGAAGGTGGATGGAATGTTCTTAATTCAAACAGTCAAAGTTTCGACTTTTACGAGTGACTATTGGAAATTTGATGCTTCATATACTCTAGGATGCCAGCTGGAATAGAATAGAACTGGTCAGATTTTACGGGCATGAAGTTTGTATATCTTATGTTCCCAAAATGCCAATTTTTCCATTTCAGTCAACCGTCAATCACTATCTTTTAGATATGATGCTTATTGTACATTTGGCACTTACATAATCTGTTCAATCATTTCATGATAACACTGCAAAAACAATGATTTTCCCCAGATCTTTGGGGTTGAATTCATAAATTCTTTATGTTTGTCTTTTTGAAAAAAATATGGAGCTGATCTTTGACTTACAAGTATGTTTGTGAAAAAATGAGGTTTGAGGCTATATGCAGGCTTGATTGGACTATTAATTGTTGTAATTACATGATGAATTGTTTCTCCACAGTTTGGTAAACCCTACCAGAACCACCAATCCATAATAAATATAATTTTGCTTCACATCCCTTTCAGTTTATGAGAAGTTGTACTTAGCATTTATCGATTCAATACATTTTATTAGGAAAGAGAACATCTTTGCCCATATGCATTAACCGAATTTTTCCATACTGTATTTTTTCATAAAAACTTTTGATATGCATGAACTATCTACTACTGAAGTAGATATCTATTATACAAGTTTTGATATACATGAACTTTTGAAGTTTTGATATACATGAACTTTTGATATACATGTACTGTACATGAACTATCTTCTGAGCCCCCCTCCTTATTTCCAGTCGATCACCGCCTCGGGTTAACAAGTCATAATTTTTTTGCCACACCAGTTTAGCATCCAGGGGATTGATTGCCAAACCAATTTAGCATCCAGGGGATTGATCGCCCAATGAATTATTTGAATCTTTTTACCAGTTTAGCATCAATTTAATAAGCACCAGTTCAACATTAATTCGTTTATGAAGGTTCTCCACACGGATTGATCGCCCATTGAATCCCAGGTGAACACGATCTAATTTGCTAAACAGTATAGCATTATCATTATAATAAATTGTTTAGGATTAACCCAGTTTAGCTTTATCATTAGCATTATGATCGTGCATGGGTTACCCTATCTAATGTACACAGACTTTGACAAATTGAGTTCCAATGGGCAGATTGAGTTTCAAATTTTGGATGATTGAGTTCCAAAGGGCACTTTTCATTTAACTGATTGAGTTCCAACTGATTTTGTTCCAAAGTGCACTGTTCCAAAGGGACTATCTACAATTTCTGATTCATATCAACTGATTTCAAATTTCCTTCACATTTCAATTTGAGTTTCAACGTCTCATTTTTTCATTTCAATATTGGCATATTGAGTTTCGTTTAAAAATAAAATCAACTAAACACAAAAATTTTCCAAATCATGTCAAATTCTTTGTCCTCTTAATTGGAGGAATAAAAATGAGCCCAAAAACTTCTTGCTGGAGGTTATTTTTAATTGATAGAGATTGTGACAGACTACTCACACTCATATCCAGATTAAACATGCAATCAAGAACGAAGATAATTCAACAAGCTTGATGCCAAAGAGCGAAAAATCTCAACTTAATTGATATAATTTCTTTCCAATTCTGTTTTAATGGTAGTTTACAGTAAACGTGGGTCAAAAAAATACAGAAAGCAACACAATTCCCTAAGGTTAGATTTTCTTTGATATGTTTTTATAGGAAAGATAACAACCTACCTTTCTGAATGCCAAAAAAATCATCTCCCATTTGTAAAAAAAATGTCTTCATTGGAGGAATAAAAATGCGCCTAGGAGACGACTATCATGTCGCCATTTTACACGTGCATTGACTATCCTCCTCGGTTTCGCACCCGGAAGACGACCTTCGCCGTGCCTATATGGTACGGGTTATGACTAGTCTTTATATAAAAGAGGGATGTTATCAAGAGAAATTGGATAAGAGAATTTGGACATGAGAAATTGGATAAGAGAATTTGGATATCTATTATATAAAAGAGGGATGTTATCAAGAGAAATTGGATAAGAGAATTTGGACTAGAGAAATTGGATAAGAGAATTTGGATATCTATTATATAAAAGAGGGATGTTATCAAGAGAAATTGGATAAGAGAATTTGGACATGAGAAATTGGATAAGAGAATTTGGATATCTATTATATAAAAGAGGGATATTATCAAGAGAAATTGGATAAGAGAATTT